>JAVCKT010026767.1:0-20981 GCA_032273925.1 Rhynchotus rufescens | reverse complement strand
AAAATATAATTTTATAAAAAAAAAAAAAAAAAAAAAAAAAAAAAAAAAAAAGCAACTTACAAAGCAACAAAGCAACTAGCAAGCAATGCTGAAAAGGCTTTATGTTAAAGATTTGTAGAAAAGGAAACAATGTTCTAAAAAAATGACGACAGGAGGTAAAGTTGCCATGTACACATTTGGAGATTTGATCAGTAGAGAGTGCTGGAGAGATTTTTGAAAATTCAAATTGGTCATTTCACTGCTGCTTCTGGATAGAATTACGTCTAATTACTCAAATAAAATAAAAAATATTTAAAATATTTTTAAAATTTAATGCAACTATTTAAGCACTTAAACTAGGCATATAATTAAACAAATGCTCCTTGAAATAAACTTGTAAGGCAGTCATTGCACCCTACTAATTTCTTTTTTTTTTTTTTTTTTAAACCATGCTCATCTCTAATAGTGCAGTTAATAGGATTATAATGAACCAAACTATTACCATCTAATCTGGTCCATTCCTTCAGCAAATAACACCACCCAACTAGTTGAGCAATCAAATCGCACATACGCAGATCCACACAGTAGCACTCCTAGGTTTTCCAGTGAAGCAGCTGATGTGATTTTGTGAGGTGTCTATTGGACACCAGTGTGCATCATCTCAGAGCCAGAACACCACTTTAACCAGCACCTGCTTTTTAAATTAGTTTTATAGTCACCCAAGCATCAAGTTGTCTGGCTACACACATATATACACAGCATATTCTACTTTTTACCTGGACAGAGTAGTCATCTTTTCCCATTTATGTGAAACTTAAACTGTACTAGTAACCAAACAGTTTAAGAGAACAAGCAGTCCTTAACACTGCTGCTTGTTCTCTTAAACTGTTTTGTTACTAACACAGTTTAAGAATGCTGAATTTTAAGGGGGTTTAAGAAAAAGATTCTTCCTCTTCAGGGGCAACTTTTCATTACCAGGGACTGTGAGAGCAGAGTAAACCCTACAGACGCAGTATAACACAGGGATAAAAGCAAAGTTGACAAGTAAGCAGTTCAAGTTCTGCTTTACTCACTATATGAGCTTGGATAAAATCACTGTCCTGCTCCTGACTGTCATTTTTAAGGTAGAACAGCTGACATCTCATCTTGCATTTTTGATGTGTCTTTTGGATAGGCGAGGAGGCCAGAGAGAGTCTTAATGCAGGAAGGATAAGGCAACCTTTCATGGGAGGTAGGGGTGTATAAATATGTACTTTTTTGGACAGTTTGGTGAATTCCAGTGATACCCACCTGAAAGCCTCCCTGTGTCTCTCCTGGAGAATCCAACAAAACGGGCTAAGCTGGAAAATGGTCTATTTTTCCATTAAAATCACACATACACACATATTTAAAATGAGCTGAAGGCCCTTTTCAAGCAAGTCTTGCACTCCTGCCTTTCCCAACAAGTGCTACAAGAGCAGCAGTGCTTGCCACTACACACAGAGCCTGTTTTTCCACCTCCCCTTTAAAAAGCACCCAGGATAACAACCCGCAGTAATTAAGCCTGGCAGCTCAGAACTGAATTGCTAGAAGACAAAATGTCACAGATCCTCAAAACTCTCCTTGCAGCCTGTTTTATCACAACAGAGATCCTTGAGACACACACTATCCTGGAAAGTTCAGCAGGTTACGCTTTTAATTTTTAAGCCAGTATGTCCTATCGAGGGGAATTTTAACGCAGATCCAAGTCTAACCCAATGACCAGCTCTTCCCGTCGCAGCAAGCCCCTCGCTGCCTGCGGAGGCGGCTGCGGCAGAGCTCCTGGGCCCTGGAAGTGCACGGACACCCCGCAGCGTTCCCCGCTGACTTGTTCCTACCCACCCTCCCTCTTCCCAGTCAGCTCCAGTCCTAATTCCGGGACTTCGGCAGACCCACAGAGATTTCTCCAGAACGGCCAGTCTTCCACAACACATGTCCACCAGTAGAGCTTGCAGCACCTGCCTACTTTGCATCTGTAAACCAAACTGCTGTGCTATTTATCTTTCCCATTTGCATTAGGCAAACCTACTGTGAATATCGTCTTGTGTAGCAGCCATACACTGACGTTAATCCCTCTGGTCAGCCTCCCTCATCTTCCTCTCCTTTCTTCTGAGAAGTCTCACACTAAATCCAAAAAAAACTGTTCTGTTTTGGTTTTTTTTGGAGGGGAGAGGGAGGGAGTAGGTGTTGAGAAACTCTCAACCACTTCCCTAAAATCCTGGTATTGCTGCAAGTCTATCAGTTATTAAAATCCTGTTTAAAACAATAAACAGATAAATTGCCAATTATTAAAACACATTGCTCTTTCCAGTGAAACGACAAGACTGTTATAAATGAAACCTTCAAAAGAAAAATAAAAAAGATGCAAGCAACTTCTAGGCATTAGATCACTGGACATGAGACACTGCTGGGTATTTTCCTCAGTACCTAACACAGCAGTTTGCATTCTGTAGCACCTGCCAAATGCAATGGCACGTTAATCTGTCTTGCTTCCTAGGCTGTTCATGTTTAATGGAGAACAGGTGAGACTACAACTGCACACCTCTATTACAAGTGCTTCAGAAAGGCCCCATCCAGTCCAACTACGCAGGAGCCGTCACTGATGTGAGGAATTCTCCTGGAAGCCGACCCTGCTGCAGGGCTCCGGGGAGCCGCCTCGGGCCCGTGAGAACCTGCAGCAAGAGCCGGGGAGTCGGCTCCGACTTTGGCAAGCTGCACTGCAATGCTGCAAGCTTAGTTCTGAAACTGAGATTAGTGAAATTTAATACAGCTTTTTGACAATTCTCCGGCACACAATCCCTCACGCTGAAGCTATGATTCCAGGAAGAAAGGACCATCTGTTTTGTTTTTTCTTTTCTTTTTAAGGCTCGTCTTTAATCAATGTAAAGCTTTTTGATACGCTGGAATGCTAAGAATTAATAACTTAAGAACTAGGTAAGTGATTCAATGCTTCTCATTGAGACACTGTCTCTTGTGATTTTCTCTGTTTCTATGTTGAAATTAAGTGTCTATTTGCAATACATCATCTTATACCTTTACACTTTTCACCTGTAAAGGAGTCAACAGGGACTCTGAAGCTATTTCCATTCCAACTTTAGCCCTTTCCCTATCATACCACATGGATCAATATAATCTCTTACAGACCTATTTTTACACAACTGGGAGAGCCATTACGACAACAGAGGTACAGCCCTTAATACCTGCAAGGTTTGCAGAAACATGGACATGAAAGGGTTGCATTATAAAGCTTTTAGTATACATCTTTGAAAATGAAACACTTAAAATTAATCTTTAAAAGATTTGAGAAATTAGGGCAGTAAATTCATCTGTTATCAAACTCAAAGAAAGATTAACCATTATGCACAAGTTTATTAGAAGTTTCATTTAGCCAATATGTCAATACTTTCGCAGTCCCTGCATTTGATCAGCTACAAGTGATTCGGGTAAGTACATGCAAGTCTGAAACTGAAAGACATGATGGAGCAGTTGTTCTATTCACCGTCTTCTGGCCTCTAAAGGTTTATCAAAAGGGCAAAGCTTTAGTAAAAAGTCCTCAGGTCTTTACCTAAAACCACAACAAAACCCTGCAAAGATCCACTAAAGGTCCATCACATGTCACTGGAGGGCCAGTAGAGCCAACTAGAAGGGATTCCACTCTTCCTGCTCGAAAGGCTCAGGGCAATCCTCTTTGGACGCTACTTCCTACCACGTTACTGCCCCACCAAACTTCATAGAATCCAAGTGTTTGGAAAAGGCCTTTAAGATCGGGTCCAACCACCCTGCCTGCTAAACCATGTCTCTAAGTGCCGCATCACACGTTTCTTGAACACTGTCAGGGATGGAGTCATAATCCAGTTTTCCTCTGTTCCCTTCATTTAAGCCAAGAGTCTTGGTTCCTGATTGTCCCCTATCACGAGGCTAAAGAGAATATTTTATTTTTGCTAGGATTGGGCACATAGATGCACGCTGGCTGAAAAAAGAGGCTTGTATTTCTAAAGCCTCTTTTTAGATATCCTGTGGTAGAAGAAAAGCTGATCCTTCACAATTTTAAGACCACCAAATGATGGCCTGACTTAAGGACATGATTAGCCAAACTCCTTTCCTGAAATTAGCAAATTGTTAATCTCATGCTATTAAAAATAAACTATAACACATGACATTGTGATCTAAGTACCCAAATCCCATATAATTTGAAGGATATTTTGGGAACTGGCATATGTAACTACGGAAGTGTAGAACATTACAGATTCAGGAATCCACTCACTTCACTGTCAGAAATTGCCATCCTGTAACAGAAACAACAGAAATAAATGTCTCCTATGTCACCTCCACAGGCCATGATGCCGAGCATGCGCCCAGAATTTCATCAGTGGCTTAGGCCACCATCTTAGACCATGAGCAGGAAAGTCAGCAGAAGCCAGTGACATTAACCTGCCCAGCCCCGCTCAAATCTATGCTTTGTGCTAAGTTCATGCACTGAAGCACTGACTGGAAAAGATCAGCTTCTAAAAATCCCCCTACTCCTCTGCAGGAGCAGAGCTGAGCTCATATATTACCCAAGCTTCTGAAGTGAATACTAGCCAAGCGCACACACAAGTGTGTTGTTACAAAAACATATGCTGCTTAAGAAGAGATTAACCTATGAATTCTGCTGACCATACTCCTAAGATTTCATTTTCCAAAGCTTCTCTAAAAATTGCACATGCAGCTGATTTGAAGATTCCAAAACATCTTTGCTACATTACGAAGATAAAGCATTTATCTAAATACCGCTTTTCCGATCTTGTGCAACTCTAGAAGAAAGGTCTTTGTTCGAGTAAAACTGACCACAAGGTTTGAATGCGAGCAAAAAAATACCTTACACCTCCTTGCAATTCTTATTTAGAGAAATAAAACCCCAAGCAAGTGAATGCAACAACAGCAGAACAATCTGACTGTTCCTCCTTATGGAATCCTGCCAAAATTATCTGTTTAGATAAATGGCCTGACAAAAGAGAACCATAAATAAGGTTACTCTTTCAACATCATGAAGTTGACGCAGATCCTGCCCAAGCTAGTTTCGTATAAAACAGCAAATAAATCTACGAGATAAACAAAATGCAAAGAGATGCTTTTATATCAAATGAGTTTGTGTCTCTGTTCAGAAACCATGAGCGACAATTTTTAGGCTTGTCTAAAATGTTTCTCTGAGTATGTGCAACTCAGATCTGTTCTCAACCTACATCACTATAAAAACTGATTTCTTCATGTTCTGTATAGCATATTTCTGGGAATCAAGTTCAGTTTAAAACTACAATTACTAAAATGAACCATCACCTTTGAATTGTTTACAGGGCTTTTTTTTTTTCCTCTCTTTTCTGCCCCTCAGCATTCTCAATAGTATAAAATGGGTAATGATGAAAAAAGTCTGATGACAGCATTTGCAGCAAGGGGTTAAAAAGCACTAAGACTAGTGTTGAAAAAGATTTCCAAAAGACTTTTAAACTTATTTTTCACAATTTGGAAAAATACTTTCAGTAACTAAAGAAGATATATGGCTTTATAATCAATAGCATCAGGTATTTAAACACGCAGTCCAGTTCAGGTGTCCCCTGGAAGATTTATGGGTAAGCTTCTCAGCAAGCTGTATATGTTTCACATAAGATTTTTTTGGTAAATAATTAAAGAGTATTTAAACCTAGGCCATTTAATAGGATACAAACCGTGCTGGGCAAGACAATTCTTTAACATATTCTCCAATCGAAGGGTTTAGCAACCTACCAAATCCTGGAATGCTTTTGAGACTGGATTTGAGACAGATTTTTTCAAGTCTGAGGTAGCTGTATCGCAGCAGGCAGTTCCACAGGAACATCCAGTCCATTCGTGTGCGATGGTTCATGATAATGACACTCCTTTCTCCAGGAACAAATCCATCACCAGTGACAACCACCTTGGCACCAAATACCATCTCCAGCAAAGCCTAGAATAATATTTAAGTATAATGAATTTACTCCCAGAAGAGACGCAATAAAAAATAATTTCAATGCTATCATTTCATTTATTCACACACACTGTCACTAGCAAACAAACTTCTCATTGTTGGCTAATAAAAAATGCCTCTTTTCCACAGTGAGGGTCAGCTGTTTCCTTTAATGAGAGGGGAAACTACAGTTAAATAGCCCTTCTTAAAAATCTTTTTTATGACCAAAGTATCTGGTATGAAACTTACCTTGCCCCATTTTTTTCCAGAACACTATCACCTACGAATACAAATATGATCATCAGGATGGACTGTAACTTGCTGGGTTAAAACTATGGAAACACAACCTGGATGCACAAACCCTCTACTGCTCAGAATCAGTAGTGCTGGGAAGATATGGGAAGCTGCTCTGCCTGCATCCAAAGGGTTAACACGTTTGTGTTTAACTTCTACCCGCAAGAAGGGCTACAATATAAACACAGAAGGAGCAGCAGAGAGGGGGAAATACTAATACACACCTAGGACAACTAAATGGTAGTGCCATTTGATACCTACTCTAGAAAACAGTGGAAAGGGACAAATTCCCAGGAATAAGAAATTACCTAGGTATGACTTAGGACCCTAAAGTTATGACCGTTATGCCCAAGCCATTACCACACAACAATATAGGACGAAAAAGTTATTGGAAACAGAAAATGTAAGAATTTAGCATTTCCCCATGAACTTCTCTTCTCCCTTCTCCCCCTAGGAGAGTACAGAAAAAAAAAAAAAAGTCTAGTCATTTACAAAGAGCCCCAGGAAGAAGAACTTTCTGTTCTGCTGATCATTCTGCCACCTCTGTGCCACAGAACCTTAAAAACCAAAAATTTCTCAGTTTAAGCTATCACCTATGAAATTGGAATGACAGTTCCATAACTGCATATTACTTGAGACATCAAAATGAAAGGCAGTATATGTGTCAAATATTAATGCCATTAATAATCCAGCTCATTCTAATTCTGGCAAAAGTGTAGCTCATCAAAACCACGAACCACTACAAAACCAGAACAGGTCATGTATCTCAAAAGGGAAGAGATTCTTCTTCACTTCAGAAGAGAGAGATGCATCTGGGTTTTGGGTGGTTACCAAGAATCTTAATGCATCTTTAATATCAACTTAAACATGTCAGTGAACAGATCTCCTATTCCACATACCCTAAATGATAAAAACAATATCATATACTAAAGCAGTTAAGGAACCAGCTACTAACCCCATCCTTCTGACCCTGATAAACAGGAAATAACATGGGGGACAGGAGTGAGGAAGATGGAAGTTTCTTAAATTTACAAAGGCACAGCTCCCTTACTGGGAGTCCAATTGGTGCACATTAATTTGTCCACTGGAGACACAGGTCCCTGCTTTTTCTGCCCGAGACTGGAGTTGTCAGGATAGAAAATCAACTCAGAAAAAGTCTGAGACCAAGAAAGATTGGATGAAAAAATACAAAGATGCATTTTTTAAACCTAAAACATTGTGTTTCTTTTAAGGTGAACTTTTTTTTTCAGAAAAAGATATTCAGATATTTTGGTTTAGTCCCAGTAGAGACTAAAATCAAACTTTCAGATTGCTAAAGTTACCGAAAAGTAGTTGTAATAATTCCATGTTATAAAGCCAGGCAGATAATCAAATAAAAGGCCAGTATCCCATTTTAAAGAGTTGCCAATTAAAAAAAAAAAAAAAAGGCAAAACAGAGGAAAGGTCACTCTGAACACTGTCAGTACTCAGCTAAATTTTATTATGGAAATAAATAACAATCCCTATATTCTTTTTTTACGTAATTATTTATTCCATCTTAATTTCTTTGAATTTATTAATGGTGGAAAAAAAAAAAAAAAAAGAAAGAAAGAAAGAAAACCCAAAGCATGAAACAGCTCAGATCCCTTTAAAGCAGAGAAAAACAAAACTTTTTGATATATCAGAAGGTACATATTTCTGAGCAGCAATACAGCATTTTAATAGAGAAAAAAAAGAGAAATCTTTAAAAGACCTACAGGAAGAAAGTCTCTTCATTTTTAGTGACATACAGTGAAGAGACAAGTAGATTCTATTCATAACAATCTTCTTGAGGAACAGTTCAGGCAAAAGCTTCACCTCTACAGGAAGCTCTTCTTGTCCTGAAATCATGTCTCTAATTCAACTACAAGGACTAAATTCTAAGAGAGTTAAGCAAGAGAACAGCGAAGGTCAGCAACAACGTGCCAGACAGTGAATAATTTTCTTAATTAGATGGATGAAGCACAGGAAAAAGGAGTTTGTCAGACAACTCATTTAGGAAAATCTGCTATAAAAAATAAAAAAGAAAAATTCAAACCCACAACTCTTATTTACTGGTGCTTCACCCACACTCATCAGCATCCAACTGACACTGGAGGGAGTTGTCACAGAGAGGCCTTAGAAATGCCAATTAAGATGTGGCATTGGCTAACACACAAACTAAATTGTGGGAGCCAAGGAGGGCTGCAGAACAGCACATAGGCAACACTGAAGTTGAAAGTCTCCACTGAACGCAAGAACGTCAGAGTCTACTCAAAAAGCATTTATACATGCATATATATATAACATATATATATTCAATCTTAAGTGTTTGTAAGCGAACTAAGGCCTCAGCTAATTAAGAGTTACCTTTGTTCAGATGGCAACTTACCACTGGGAGTGTGAGCCAGGTGGCCACAACGCAGTCAGTGACCCGGCGATACCAGGCTGGTGAGATAACCATCAAAGGTAGAAAAGGACTGAGCATGAAGATGCTTCCGAAAAAGCTTCCCAGGAATAGTGCAAGTAGAAAGTATATCCCTTTCCATGACACCATGGCTCTGGAAAAGAAAGCTGGCATTATGTTAGATAGGGGTAAGTCACAAGTAATTACAGAAATCTTCAAATCCACAGGTTCAGCTGAAAGTAATATATTTCCTTTTTCCACATGGTTACCAGTGCATGAAGACAGTAAAAAATAAGCAAAATATTCCACCCTCCCAAGCAGCAGTTGGAGAACAGCTATATAAACACAATAATTTGAAAGGCATATTAGGACATTTAAGGGGTCATAAATGTACCCGTTACATCATAATTTCCGCCCCTTATTACAATATGTAGTTCCATTCTACAATCTTCAATAAGCTCTTTTTATAGCACAAAGCTACAGAGCTACATGAGCGTGCTTCCAACACTGAACTCTTCATCCATAATCTCTGACTTTGCTAACGGTGACATTTTCTGATGGTAAGAAACTTTGCTTCACAAACTTCCCAGCTCGCTCTGCCTCGGAGAATTTGAGGCTTTTTGAACTCTGTTGTACTTCAACTGCCCTTATCAGTTGTTTTCCAGTGGATTCCATCAAAATCCAGCCTTTGTTTTTTTAAGACAGTGGTCTAGACTTGAAATATTTCAGTGTCTGTAGTATCAGCTACACTTCCTTATTATAAATTAAAATGTTCAAAGCAAAGAGCTTCTTAATGCTGTATGGCAGAAGACTCCTAGCAATCCTCCAAGCATCTGCAATGGCTACAAGCTTTTACAATTTAGCAACTACTACCAGCTATGACAAAGCAAATATGGAAATATCAATTCTCTAAATGACAGCCTAAAAATAGACTGCTTCCTGCTATTTAGGTCTTAACCAATTGTTTATAAAATCAAATGTTCAGTAGAAGTCACTTTTCAGTCACTTCACTAAATTCCTCTTTGACAGGCTATTTTAGAAATTATAAGAGCTGAGATGGACAGGACTTGAGGGCAAGAAAAACAGGAAGCTGGTGTTTTTAATTTTAAAATGAGCAATGGAAAAGTAATCCATTAAGTCTTGTGTACTGTAACATGCACGATCTGTCTCAAGTGGGTGTTTGTGTCCCAGTCCAGAGCAGCGAAAGGTCGGGCAGCAAAGTATGCACAAGTGAAGACACGGTGGCGGCGGCAGCGTCGCCAGCACGTGACCCTGCTACTGCAGGCTGACATGTAACAGGAAAGCAGTTCCATTTGCATATTCTTCTAGCTTTAAGCAATATTCTAGACCACACATATTTAGAGAAAGGGTAAGAGGCCACTTTTTTTCCCTCCTCTCTGATGTAAGGATATAGAGAACTATTTAGCCTGTATTCTCCAGCATAGCAAAAAAAAACAACCAGCACTAACTGCAAAAGCCTGTTGGTAATTGTACCAGGAAGATTTTAATGCAACCAGGCTTGAATTCAAACTAATACACATTATTTACATCTTTACATCCTGCAGTGAAGTGTCCTCCTCTCTCTGGCCAGCAGCAGGAGCTAAGTAACCAACTGGCCACATAAACACACACTGCATAGGATCAATTCTAACATTTCCAAGCATCTGTGGGGAGAATCTTAAAAGTAGCAGAATAAAAGTGTAAAATGTCAGAGAAAGACAGAAACAAAAAGAAGAGGGGAAAAAAAAAATCTGTATTATTCTATGGGAGACCATC
This sequence comes from Rhynchotus rufescens, assembly GCA_032273925.1. Classification (NCBI taxonomy): domain Eukaryota; kingdom Metazoa; phylum Chordata; class Aves; order Tinamiformes; family Tinamidae; genus Rhynchotus; species Rhynchotus rufescens. Next base: position 10,551 of record JAVCKT010026767.1, on the reverse strand, counting down.
TTGGAAAAATTTTTTCCTTCAGCTCAGTGGAGGTATCTGACTTATAGCTAAGACTCTGCAGTTCAGAAGTCTCTCTTTTTCAGCCTGCACTCAAAATGAAAGCAGCATTTTGTTTAAGACTACCATATATTCATATGTAAGTCATACTACATTCTGATGGGTTAAATGTCACAGTGTTCATATTGAGACACCAATGACACTCAGACAGCTTTTAATCGATGCCATCTATACTCACAGTCTCAACTGTAAAGTGTGACCCATCCCATATATTTTGCTTATTGCTCTCCGCATAAGCATACATGCATGCACATCTTCACACATGGATGTATCCAGAAGAACAGATACTCTGGTCATTCCGAGTCCCACCTCCATCACAACACGGTGTATCCCATACAAACTAGTAGGAGAACCAGGAAAACGGCTCCGTCTCACAAATGCCCCAGAGCTCCAAACCCGGCAGGGCCGGCAGCAGAGCAGCGCTCAGCGGAGGAGCGATCCCGGGCAGCACTCCAGCTGCGAGGTGAAGCTGCCCCCACGCTCAACCCATTTGTTCTTGTCTGCAGCTTCATGTGACAAAATCACAGCCTGCACAACAAGGTATGGGATTTAAAACGCATCTGCCCACACCTGCGGCTGGGAAGCACGTGCATCCCTCCTCCTCCTCGTGCCGCTCAGTGCCGCATCCCACATTCAGCCCACGGGTCCTGCGCGCGCCGGCACGTGCCCGGAGCCGCAGCGGGGCAGCGAGGGTGTCGCTCGGCCTGCCCCTACACACACACACACACACACACACACACACACACACACACACACACACACACAGCAGCCCTTCCGAGCGGGAACGCTACAGAGCGCTGCAAACGAGCTGCCTGGGGAGCTTCAAAGCATCATAAACAACAACTAAACGACCCTGGTGGGAAAGGTGGAGTTAACAGGAACTTACAAAATGATCTAAAACAAATGCGAAAAATGTGAAGGCAGAGAGAAGCCGGAGCCGATTCATCTGAAAGATGAGATGCATAAGAAATGAATTAGAGGATTGGACAGGGAGCAACAGAACCTAAGCGTTTTCCAAGTTCAACACTATTCCTTTATTGCTGTTGACAGCCACCTCTTCCTATTGCAGCAATCACTCAGCACTGGATTTAGCATCTCTAGAGGCTTTCGCGTGGTTTTAAAGCCCCTTTCCACCCGCTGGGTAGGCCAGTGCTGTGAGGAGATGGCCAGAATTTTATGACTCAGGTTCAGAGCTGCAAATTGTTAGAAAAAGAGCACCCTCAGACCGGGCTTGTAGTTTTTCATCTGTTTTGTGGCAGAACTCCAAGTTATTGGGGTACTGTACAGCCACATGCTCTGGTTGCCATAGCAGAAGGAAAACATTTTCTGTTTCCAGGTAACAGGAAACAGTAATTCTTAAAATATAATTTTTGTTTTACATTTCAGTTAATTTTAAAAATTCTTGGCTACGACGGGACAAATTACTTTCCAAAACAGTTGCATTTTTGTAAACTCCATCTTTATTAGAATCTTCTCTAGAAGTTGTTTCAATACTTAAGCAAAGTTTTTGCATAGTTTTGCAGAGGTATCCTCTAATCAGATGAGAGATTCCTGTGATCAGATTTTGGCTTGTTTTGCTGATCATTTCCCATCTTTTCCTTCAAGGTACAGCTGGAATGACAGATAAACCATGACTTGTTATGATGATACGATGATCTGTGATTCTGTGATATCTTCAAAACTTTTAAATAGTGTCTACGAGAAGCCTGTTTTCCACACAAAATTAGTTTTTCATATGACTTTTTCAATGGCTTGAAAGTGTGCAAAGGATTCAAAATAAGTCTGATGAAAAATAAAAAGCATCTTCTACCTCTAAAATTCAAGGTCTAGAAGTTTCACAGGGAAGACTCGCCAAATAATTCACATTTCCTTGAGAGCTCCTGGTATTTTAGAGTTCTTGTAGAAACATATTCTGGTTAACGTGCCTTCTTAGAGCATTGTAAACCAAGATTTAAGCTCTGAAATTAAGCAATATTATTTGACAGCAGAGTCAGCTGCCTGACAACTACAGAGACTTAAGTATTATGCAGCCACTAGATCAGTTTTTAATCACATCACTTAAAAAAAAAATCAAGAAAGAAATACTCTTTAGTGCCAATAAAACAACATCGTATTATTATTGGTCTGTACATTTGCATTCAATAGCTACAGGCAATGAAACTGCAGGTTCATTAGTCTTCATAAACTGAATTGGGAATACTAGGGATTTGGTCTAATTCTGTTTTAGTCGATTGCCAGTGGAAAAGGTAAATGTTATTTTCAATTAAAACAGAGCAGAAAATCACACAGAGAACCAATTATGTCTTTTCTCTAACGGTTTTCCAAAGAAAGACGGCAGTTAAGTGCAAACTGACTTGGCAATTTAGCTCTCCGATTGCTCTAAGCACAAGGAATTAGAGGCGAGCTGGAAATTCCAGTCCCTCAGGCAATTTTGCATTCTGAGAAATCAATTCCAAGATCGAGGATACAATTTGCACATCCATTTTTCAAAACCTTTGCACTGGTTGAACTGAACTGGACTTCAAGCAGGTGGTCAAGATGGGAACAGAGACCTCCAACTTCCCTGGTGTGCATGAAACACAATCAAGCCCAACTTACTTGATCATTACTTTTTAAGGCTAGCAAAAGAAGTAAAAATAAGTAAAAAATAAAAAAGAAAAGAAAAGAAAAAAAGAAAGAAAAAAGGATTGTCCAGCATTGTCAGCTGGATGGTCCTTACCAGCTTGGAAGGCGAATCAGAAGGGGTCTCAGCAAGCAGCAATCCCATGAGCAGAGTGACAAAACAGCTGATAGACCAAGTCTCAGTGGAAACGACACATCCCAGCAGAACATCTCAAGTCCAGCAAACCACTAGGCCTGCTGCTCATGTGCATTTTTTTTTTTTAATATAATTTGGGTGGTGATGGTGGGGTTAATATGTAAGAAAAACCTCAAAGGTGAGTTCTACCAACAGCAGTGCTCAAAGCATGAAGCTGGTTTATACACATCAGCATATTTTATGAAATATTTTGCCTGCACCAAACTAATAGAAAACTCTATTGTTTTTCAAGATCTACAGCTCACTTCATCTCTGTGGCCATGCTATTTCTCACAGAAAAAAGAGCACAACTTGCACAGGAGGCTCTGAGAAGTAGCTGAATTATTGATCACAGAGATACCCACTCTAATCAGTAGCCCATAAAAAAACAGGCAAGAAGCCCTGACAGTTTCCACAGTTACCACTTTTTAAACTACATTTTACTTCTGATCCTTCTCTTGGGTGCTTCAATATTTTAAGGAGTATACAACTATGGCACAGATCACTGTCACAGAAAATACACATGAAGGAACATGCAATTAACCATTAAAACTACTTCCCTTTTACTCAGTTCTTGCATTTAAAAGCCTGCAGATTTAAAGCATGTTTCATGAAAGGAAAGGACAATAAAAGATAATTATCTCCATCATCAACCCTGACCCTCCCCAGCAGTAGAACGGATATTAGCTTACACATGCACAAAATAAAGAGTACAATACTTAATGAGTAATTTCCGTAAATAATACCAAAAAAATACAATTACTGCTGCATCTTACAATTTATTATCTCTTTCATTTGCCAAGACTTAATCTGACTATTATAATTCAACCAAAGATTTAACAGAATATTTAATTTGCTCTTCCAAGTAATTGTGTCTTTCCAAATGTAAAAACCTGGCTGAAATTCCTTGCAGCAGGGCCATTACATACTGCAAGCAGATAATTCAGGATACAGACACCAAATTGGTCTGATAGTTTTTCGCTCCTGTTTACCTTTATTCTTTCCACTGCTGCTCCAGCCAACCATTAGACCAATAAACCTTGAATAAGAACATCAGGTAGGGTATTTAAAATCATTTGGAAGATGGTGTCATGAAACAGCTACAGCTGCTTCCTGAAAAAAATAAAATGATTTATGGGAAGTAGCTTGTTTTGATTCTTCACTGTATTCAGAAAATCTAGTATAATTGACAAATTGAGCAGCTGCAGCAAGAACTGTGCAAGGACAGAGCTTTTTCTACCAAAAGCTATCTCATTTGTGATTACATATGTTACACATACACACACACAAGTAATTTCCAATAGCTGCTTCAAGGCTTTCCATGCATATAGTTGATTTTTATACCATGCCTCCGGTTACAGTGGCCCCACCAGGCTGCATTAAACAGCACTCAGTAAAATGCAAGGCCTGGACAAGAGGGCTTCAGAAACAGGTTTAGCAGATGAGGAACAGCTCTTGTCCTCCCCTCATCTTCTCCACCTCTTACCAAAAGAAAATTCTGAACATATCTAAAGAATTTATTCTCATTCAGCACTCGGTAAGGATGTCACCTATTATGATCTTGCAACAAACACAGAAGAGAGGTCAGCTTTGTATATATTTTATTATGTAAATAAGGCAAAATCTGCATGTAAAACCTGCAAGTTAGCTCTAGGCCAGGGCTCCAGTGCAAAAAAAGCTACTTGTGGTTGGCAGCTGTCAGCCCTGAGTTCTCAGGTTTTAAAAGCCTGTAGGGGAGCAACAAACTGATCAACTTTGATAAATAACAAAAAGACTAAAAACAGAGGATGAAACATTTAGGTTTTTATCTAATTGGAGATATTACAAACAAACCAATGAATCAAAGATTTTTTATTTCCTGCATCAGAGTGTGTAAACACTTTAGTTCAGTTATTCTTGCAGGGGGCACTTACAGTTTCAGAAGTATCTATTCAACAATAAAATCCTCAGTTGGGGAACAGAAATTGGGTATTTCGTGCTAAGCAACAGCAAGTCAAACACAAAACAAATGCTCAGTACAGTATTTTGAATCTCTAGGATTAAGAAGCAAACCAAAAATGACTCTCTGGGAACAGTAAAATCTTCTCGAGTTATTCATACACATTGTGACAGATACTGAACGCATTGTTAAAGAAAATGGTGAATTTCTAAGCTCCTAAACCTGTTGCTATATTCACCATGTCCAAGAAAAGCTTCTCGCTTACAGTTTGCTTACGGAACAGTAACGCAGAGCTCCCTTCTCTATGCTGACATATTAATGGGATTTTTAATGGCTCTTCTACTATCAAGATACAATTTTGTCATTAGGTTAACATCACAGAAGGGACAGAACAGAGAGCCACAAACCCAATTCAAACAGCCTGTTGAACAAGCAATTAAAATCACCAACCATCACTAGGGTACCTAGAGAGTGACAGAACTAGCCTAATTTTCTAAAGAGCACAATTATAAAAACAAAAAGGGGAGTGAGGGGGACCTGAAAGCAGATTTTCAGAGGCTGAAAAGACAGGCACCCAACTTGGGTAAGATTTCATCAGGAGATCAGGGCCTGTGACATCCCTTTACAAATTTTCCCTCAGTTTTAAAACAGGGTAAGCTAACCCAAATAATCCCTCATTTTCCACTTACAATACATGCAACACAATGAAGGGCAATAGCAGCCTTTCATTCTGGACAGTAACATTACTGTATACCATTGTACAGAATGCACAATGGCATTTTATTATTTCAAATGATCTTTTATGCTATAAGAGCCACCAACTGCATAACTGTAACTAGCAGTAGCTGTGTCAGTCAGTGTGATGTTTCACATTATTGGATTATTTCCTGTTCTTAGGAGATGTTTACATGCTATATAGTACTTCAGCAGACCCCATCTTAAAAATTCCCCAACAAAGTCACTAAAGTCAGTGAGGAGCCACCCAGAATAAATGGCCAAATCACATCGTGGATTGTATCTAACCCTCAAATTGTTAAAGGACTGAAAAGAAAACCTAGAGACTTAATTTCTCTACCCAGTAAGTCATCCTGACTAAACAGTACTTACATAAGAGATGGACAGCACTGCCCACAGACAAATTTATGTCACTATTTTTATAATAAAGACAAACTGTTACTATCAATTGCACATAAGTCTGCCAAAGCTTCGAGTCTGTGTAATTGCTTCATTTTTTTTTCCAAATACATTCCCAAGACAAATCAAAGAAAAAACTATAAACAACCTTAAAAATGTTCTAGCCATTTAATTGGAAAATTCCACACTTTGGAGAACTTGAAATTTTGCAGGGCTGCCTTTCTATCAGGGATACACAGCACTTTGAAGCATACTTACACTTTGGCAAATATTACATGTTTATAATAACTCAAAAGCCACATAAATTGTAATTTTTGAGTAGGCTATGCTTACAGGCTGGCTGCTTTCCAAGGTAAGCACCGTAGAAAGAACAGACCAGTTACCTGGCAGACTTGGAAGCAAGGGAGGAAAAATGCAGCAGCTCTACAGAAAAGGCACCAAGGTTTCATTCCCAGTAGAAGCAGCGGAAACTATCTGCACTGGATCCGCTTCTGGACATGAAACCCTGCCCTCGGTCTCGTACGCTTTGGTGGAGATGGAACATCCCCAAATGCACGGGCCAGCAAGGAGGTACCGAGAAGAGGCCGCGGCTCTGCCGCTCCCTCCCAACAACCCGGCCTCAGCCCCTGGCAATGCGAGGTGACCTTCCGCTGTGCTTGTCACAGCCTGTGTGGAGAACACAGGTCACAGCCAGCTTGCACAGCTCCCTCACAGGACTGGATAGCAGCATATCTGGCTATTGTTAAGATACCTACATTGCAGACCCCAGGGCGGGAAGGCCCTCTGCCCACGCCGCTCCACGCGGAGGCCGCGGCGCTGCGGGCGGAGGCTGGATCCCGCCGGGCACAGCGGCTGCTCCCGCTGCTTCCAGGGCTACCGAGGCTCATTCTGCCACACGCACACACGCTTTCCTTCCAACTTTCAACATCCTCAAAGCCAGAAAATGCTTCACTGGTGCTCCATAATTAAGCAACTCGTGTTTCTTGTTACAGCTGAAAGGCTTTTGGTCCCTCAGAGGTATCAGAGGATGCGAGCTACCATTTGATTCTTGTTTGTAAAATGTTTTGCATTTAGACGCAAACTGCCCAGTGGAATTGTCAAATGAACAAAGAGGTATTTTGCATGCACATTTAGTAAGGTCATTTTATCCTATAACAAGTTACTACAATAAGAAGCTATGGAAAGTAATTGAATGCTGAAACCACAGTAGAAGTTATCTGCCAGTTTTTGTGCAACACTTCACAAAGCCTCCAAAATACAAATGGAATAAAGCAACATCTAAGACTTTCAGCGTTACATTATGTAAAATAATAGTTCATTAGAAACTAGGCTTCTGTTCCAAATCAACTTCACCACAATTGAAAGGAACTCATAAAAAAATTAAAAGTGTGTTAATAGGAATTATATTTCCCTTCGGAAAGACCAAGACAATGTAACCATGAGGATCAGTTTTAAATCAGCTGCAAAAACATTAAGTTACAAATCCATTAATCAGAAACACTGTGGCAGATATACATGCTAAGCAATCCAAGAATAAAGTATTCATGAAATTATGACAGAACAGTAAATCAGGGAAACGTCCCACTATTTGGGGACTACTAGATTTTCCACATGGACACATTCTTCTAGCCTAACAAGAGCTGTCAGGAAAGAACGAGAGGACAGCAGGAAAGCTGCACGAGTTCCTCAGACAAAGAACTCCCAACACACGCTCAGGATGCAGTGACAGAGCAAGTGACACCTGCCCCTCAGCGGTAGTTATTCTTGCTGAGTTGGGAGCTCATAAGTAGATGTAACCACATGCAAGTGCCTCAAAAGCTGCAAAGTTGTACACAAAAGGGTCAAAAGGACAGAGTAGCTTTTAAAAGGCAACAAGACACGCATCAAAACACTGGCGGGATAGTTGAGGGAACTATGCCAATCATATCTTAAGGGTGGGGAGCCAGAAGATACAGAATACCCAGAGCTACACCAAGAGGTTCGTGTGGAAGCCTAGCCTAAGTCTACCTTGTCACGTCCTGCTTGAGAAAGTTAGATTTTGGTATTCCCTCTCTCCTTAGAATAAAAATAAAGGAATAAACAGATGAAAAGTAGTGACTTAATCTTTTCACTAGATAAATCATATCCAAAAAAGGAAGATATTTGTGGAGATCAGGCAGGGCAGATCATGCTACCAGAAATATCTTAATCAGAAATCTCTTTTCATAGCAGTTTCTCTAGTCACGAAACATGTTTAGTATCAGCTGTATTTAGCTTTTCTCTCTCTCTCTTTTTTTGAGTTAGATATGAGCTAGACAGACTTGGAGCTAATGACCCAAAAATTCATTATGATGGCTTGCTTCTTCTGCAGGAGTTTCACTTACAGGAAGATCTATCATCTCTCAGTTACTTCCACAAGTGGGAACATACCCCAGCCTGTGTTTCTCCTCTTCACCAAATGCCTTAACCTTTCTTTGGAAAGATCATATAAAAAAAAATCTGGAAAGGATCTGCTATTTTTGATTACCATACTAATATCACAGAAATAGAAGCTAGAAGAGTTTATATTCAGGTTGTACAATAAACTCATTAATAACTGAAGAAACCTGAGCAGCTGGTAGAGGATACGCTTGAGAGAGCCTGTGCATCTTTCCTGTTGAGTCTGCAGTGGAATTTACAAACGCAATCACAATTCTTTTTAACAGCTGCTGAAACGCTTTTACAGAGCTCGTTGCAATGAGCACAGGATTAGATTTTTTATTCGGGAAATTATGAATTATGGACTTGTCAAAAACAGACCTTCATGATATTTTATGCTTCCTCTTCTTCCTGTTCCTTCCCGTGCATATGCTGCTGAAACTCTCAATACTCCCAAATGACCAGGTATCTTCATGTAATGAGACAATTTCCACCCAAACAATATGACCCCAAGGTAAAGGAGGCAGAAACGAGTCCTCCTCTGGTTATACTGAAAGGCCTGTTCAGGGTAAGAAAAAAGTCACAAGCACAGTAAAATGGTGGAGCCCCCAAGCCCCAGCATTTAAAAAAATAACAGAATCAAGCAAGCAACATTCTTATGTCCCAGACTTAAATGACATTTTTCTTGTGAGCACGGAACACAGCTAATCTAACCTGTGTTGAGAAGAGCAGTACTGACAATTTCTTTGCTACGACTACAGCCCACCATCTTGGTAGTTAGGAGCAAGAATCGTGATGGCAAATCAAGCACCACAAGAATCAGAGGCCTGCTGATACACAGGATCCCTAGGAAACTACTAAAGATGCTCATTAATGCCAACATAACCAAATACTAGCAAGTGCGAAATGTATTAAAAGAAATTGTTGTTAGAACAGTTACAAATAGCGGGTAGTGAAATTGCTTCAACTTTCTGCTAGAATGCCCTGAAGCAATTCAAGTGGCAAGTGGGATGACTTGTTCTCTTTCCTAGGGGCATAAAACCAAAAAGATGCCCCGAGTGCTGTTTCCCAAGCTCCCGGGCACGAAAAAGAGGATGTGAATGTGTGCATGGCTGCACCTGGGACACTAACGGAGGAAACATGGGCTCCAGTAAAACTTACCTCATATCACACGGTTGGAAACCTATTTCTCCACTATGGCACTAAAATGGGAGCCTCTCTCTTCTTCCTTTAAACCACCAGGTTTAAACCACCGGGTTTTTCTTTGCCAGGCAAAGAAAGGACCTCACCCTTCTGCATTTTCACTTGTCCCCTCAACAGGTCTATTCTGAGCAATGTGTGACAATTTTCACCTCTTCCTATCATTGTCCCCGAGTAACAGCCCAAGAAGGAAGAGGGAAGCAAACAAACACACAGCAGCAGCACTAAAGGCACCTGCTGTGCCTAAGTGAAGAGGGAGCACAATTGCAAAGCAGCGGAGCACAGCGAAGGCTGCAAAACAACATGCCTTCTGACAAGGGCAGTTTGAAGATGACTGCAACCCTCAGGATTTAGTGACTCCGCAATATATGAGCAAAGGTTTTCCATGACCTCTCTTTCTCCCAACTCCTGCCTAAAGAGGAAAGCTGAATTGAGTTTTATGCCATAGAGGGTGGAAAAAGGAGTAAAGGAACTAAAAATAAGCAATGGTTTTATTACTTTTTGTTGGGAAAGGTAAGCTAATAATGTAAACTAAAAAACAAGTTATTTTCACCAGCTCTCATATAATCATTAAGTCCTAGGAGTTCACTGAAATAACTCAGCCATATCAAGTCTGTCTGGAAGCGGCAAGCTGGCCAAAGAGCAGCTCCAAGTTCATCCCAGCACATGCTGATTCCTTGTATTGCCACTAGGTAAAGGATGGAGGGAGTAGAGCTGCACTTGGCACATTGACAGCCGATAAAGGCAGGAACCCAAAAGAGCAAAGTCTCATTAAAGAACAAGCTATTTGCTGAGAAAGTTCCTGCTAGTGTCAGATGAACCCTCCCACTGAATTTCTTGCAAAAGGTAAAACACAAGTTTTGTGTACATATTGTTGTATTTACCACTACATAGTCTTTGCTTTTGAAATGATTTTAAAGCTTCTCCTGCTTGTAAGTCACATCTGAGTCGTGTGTGTGTGTGTGTGTGTGTGTGTGTGTGATGTTGTGCAAAGGCACACAGCTCCCTGTGTTTCTGTTTGTGATTT
>JAVCKT010026766.1:0-30906 GCA_032273925.1 Rhynchotus rufescens | reverse complement strand
GGCGGCGGCGCCGCGAAATCGGGATGCGGGGGGAAGGACGGAGGGGAGGGCGGCGGGGGGGTCCCCGGTGGGGGTGGCGGAGGGGGGCTGCTCCCCAGGGAGGGTGGCGGGGGCGGCGGCGCCGGAGGAGGAGCGAAGCCCGGCCTGGCCCCCGAGGGGGTCCCCATCCCCACGGGAGGAGCCGGGGGCGGGTGGCTCGGGCTAACCAGGCTGGATCTTTTGGTGCCTCCAGAGCCAGAACCTCTCTGGTTGTCTGCAGGATAGCTGTGGTGGGGCAGGGGGAAGAGAGAGAGAAACAGGGCTGTTAGCTGTGAGAGCATTTCCATCGATACAATCACAGTTTTAATGCAGATCATATGTGTTTGCTGCAGTCCAGACAAAAAACAGCTTCCAGCTTTAACTGCCTTCTTCCTGCAACCTCTACTCCTTGGTTTTAGTCCTCCCATGTTGTTGCTTTTGGCCAACAGCAGCAGAACAAAGGAAAGCAGAAAGGAGGGCAAAATCCCTGCTATTCTCTGCCGAATCTGCCAGGCTGGCGGGACGAGGCCGCGTCACCTCTCCTGGAGAGGCCCGGGAGCGGGAGCAGCCTCCCGGCTAGGCCGGGCCTCGACACGCCGAGCGGAGACGTCTACCAGGAACCGCACGGGGACCACTGGTTCTGTCAGGGGAATGTGTGTTCCCAGAACCTGCTAGGAACCGACCTCCTCGCTGCGCTCTGGGTTCCACGGCTTCGAACCGGAGCTCGCCGTGCGGATCGGAGTGGGAGACACGGGGAGCCAAGGCGCGCTGAAGGAAAACACTGATCCTTGAGCGAGCGAGTCTCCCATTTATGGGAAGTGTTTCATACCAGAAAACACCACTGCCCAGAAAATACAGCTATACCCTACAGCCACGTAAAGGAAGCCCTAAATTGACATCTCCTTGCACTCTAAAATGGCCAAGGAAGGTGCATTTGCCACAAAAATGTCACGAATTTTAACAGTGCACAGTGCTGATCCAAGGCAAACTACTGGAGATCAAGCCTAGCTCCCTGGGTTCTTTAAAAACAAACCACCAAAATAAAACCCAAGAAGGGAGATCTCTGTGGCTAGGCAGAGATCTAAGCAACTGCAGAAGGCAGCGTAAGCCTCATCTGAAAGCTCATCTCTGCTCTGCCCTAGAGGAACATGCTGCAAAGTGGAGAGCTCGGGCTCTCTGACACATCAGAAGAGCCTTTTCTGCAGCACTGCTGCCTTTGGATAAGATGGAGACAAGCTAATGTAGACCTGTCTATCAGACGTGCTTCCTCTTGTTCCTCTTTATTCTGTTTTACTGCCTTTTTTTAACTCGTTCCCTCAGAAAAACACAAAGCTGCTCTCTTGTTTTGACCTTTGTGTTGGGCGCCAGCGCTGGACCCCAGTCCCTATCTCTACAGTTGGCTACAAGTCACCATTTCATCCCGCGTGGAGCAGCTGCTCTGAAATTGCACTGAAGTGCCCAAGAAATCACTTGTAGGCTCGAGTCCTTTCAACTCAAACTCCAGCTTCAGCATCCATGTTTGCTGCAATCCTGGGGCAAATGGCAACCGCAAAAGAAACGAGCAGAAGAAGCTGTTCTTTGCAGAGCTCTATCAGGAACGTGTCTGCGCTGGGAGCCGCACCGTTAAACAGGACTCTGCTCCGTCAGAAAGCAAAGCAAATCTGCTCCACTTCTTGCCCAGGCCAGTTCTCCCTCCTACAAGGGGACACGGGTGACTGGGATTTACGGAGGGCTGTTCTGTGCGGGACTGCATCCCTGCAGCCGTGCTTCCCCTCCAGGCAGAAGCACCTGGAACCCCATAGGGCTCCTATACAGCACCCATTAGGAAGCTATGCTGAAGCCTCTCAGCCTGTCTCCTGTCATCCTTTTACACCACCTACTACTCCCTGGTGACAGAAGGGATCCCGTAGGCTTACCTAAATTCCAGCGGGGGTGGCGGCAGGCTGTCATCTGGGAACGGGGGCGGTGGTGGCACCGGAGAGTCGGTCTGCGGCGGTGGCGGGTAGCAGTTCACGTCCATGCTTTCGTTTGAGCCGATGCTGCCGTTCTGATACACCATGTTGGAGGGGTACCTGAAGGCAAAACACACGAGCACTGTATTTAAAGAGTCCATGGAAGCCCCAAAAGCTCATCTGCCCTGTGCTCGCCACGGCTTTGCCTTCTGGAGGGGCTAAAGGCAACACAAGCCACCGTTGACCACAAAGCAGCCACGTTAGCCAGGCCAAAGATCCACCTGCAGCATTTAGAAACGAAGCTCTTCCCAGTAGGAATGACTTCTTCCTGCCCTATGGTGGCACCTTAGCCACGTCAACAGGGCACACAAAGCAGCAGCAATGTTAAAACAACATTTTACAGAACATCTGTTTGCCAACGCGTCCTCTACGAAGAATCATGCACAGTCTTTGGTGTAATTCTTTAGCTAGAAAATGCCCAAATACTCTTTTTTTAATTGCTATAACATGCTTGGTTTTCAGAGTAACACGAGTAAATAGGGATTGCAGAGAATACTTGCCCAGTGTGGGCTCAAGGGGCTACTAGGGACACTGAGTGGCAAAAAAAAATAAAAGAGCTAAAAGATGCCAAATAAGCTTGAAAACAGAATATCAAAAAGCACCCAAGAAACGGTAGTGCCCTTAAAACTAAGTATCCAAAGCAGAAGCAGTGATGAAGAAAAAGACCATGTTCAAGTTTCAATGAGTTCACTCCACAGAGAGGGGAAAAAAAAGAGGGAAAAAAAAAAAAAAAGTCTTGGGCGCTCGAGACCTCAAACGAATTCAAATGCATGGATACATTTACACTAGAAAACAGAGGAACAAGAAAATGGTGCTGTTGTGCTGCTCGATTCCGCTGCTAGAAACCAAACCCGTTCTCCTATTAAACTAAAAGCAAGTTTTATTTTTAGCAGGGGAGTGTGATTTAAAGAGAGATTTTTTTTTTCCTTATATGAAAGGAAGCAGCAAGGAGCGAGCAAGCAAGAAGTGCACTGTGGGCCCTGAGCGCGCTCGCAGCCCAGCCGGTGTCAAAAGTTAAATGAATTCCCAAGCCAGAAGCGCCGGAGAGAGATCAGGAGCTGGAAATATCGGGCTGGAGGCTGCCCCCGCCTCAGCTTTGGGGTGTGAAGAGCCATTTGCGACGTGCGTGGCCCTGGGCGCCGGCCTGGCGGGTAGGTGTGAGGAGCAGGGCACGGCGCGGGGAGCCGGAGCCCTGGGCACCTCTGTGCCCACGAGACAGCCCGCGCTGCTCCCGCCGCCCTGCTTAAACGGCGCCGCTCCCTGATTTATTTAGCAAATGCTAAATCACCAGACAGATTTACTTGGGAGAATCTGATTAGTGGCAATATCGATCGGCGCGGTGCAGCAGATCCGGAGGAGCTGCAGAGCAGGGTGAACTGCATGACAATCACCAGCGGGCGCCGCGCGGAGCCCCGCGCTCGCTTACCCGGCGGGCCCGTGCTTGTCCTTTGACTCCACAAATTCTTGCCCCATTTTCAGCTTCTCCCACTCTTCTTTCCGGGTTTTGATTTTCCGCGGGTTCACGTTGCCTCGGTTCGGATTCTCCTTTTTCTCTTTCTATCGGAGGCAAGGAAAAGGAGGAAAAATCAAACCAAAGCCTTACTTTAAACTCCCTGGGAATGGAAAGGGACAGGGCAGACCCATAGCAGGTTTGAGAAGATTTATCCTCAAAACGGGATGGGATTGGTTTTTTCTTTTTTTTTGAAATTCACTTTCCCAGTTGCTGACAGCTCCCGAGACACCCCCGTACAAAGCACAGATAGCACCAAAAAAAGCAGGCAGTGTCAGATTTCCCCTGTGCAGCCCAGACATCACGGCCCTCTGGCACGATCACCTTGAGGGCAGAGTGGAAGGTCAAGTTCCCTCATCAATTCAGCTTCTCGTCTCTGTCAAGACTGCCAAATCCACCCCAGCACCTGGCTCACGTTAAGTGCTTTGCTTCGGGTGCGCAGCGCGGACACCTGCCCACAAAGAGCTGGGCTTTAGCGAGCTCTGGCTTTGTGTTTTTGACAGGCCCTACATCTGTTGTTCTGATCGGGAAAAAATAATCACTATCCGCTCTGATATTTAACACTTCAGTTGTCTGAAAGCTAAGTAATATATGTTGAAACCAATTCTTTTATGATGCACTTTTCAACGTTGGTGAGCATGGCTCCAAATCCCCAGGCAACCAGTCCAGGGACTCCACCTGCTGTCTTCAGCTTAGGTGCTTTTGTCAAGACTCCTCCTTGGCTCTGTTTTAACATTAGGACCTGTTTTTACTGTCCTGAAGGGACATTCTCCCTTCTTTACTCATCTGTCACAGAATTTATTGTAGGACTGGCCACACTGAGGCACTTGGGTAGGGGTATTTGCACTGTTCCAACACCCAATGGAGCCCTGTGCAATGCCAGAAATGCAGAAAAGCCTCTGTACAACTTTCTAACCTGCTGACAGCATCACCACGATGTCTGAAGACTACAAATTAAGCCCCTGTAACCATATCAAGGACGGGATGTTTAGAAGAAGAGAGTTTAAGGTCTCCCCTTTCCTCTCCCCCTTTTAAATTAGCAAAGGTGAGGGTAAAAAAGAAAAAAAAAACAATCTCTAAAGAGTTTAGAGAGACTGAAGGCTGAATTTTGGATTGGAACTTTTGAGTCCCCAAGATTTGTTAACACTTCCCATCTCCCTCTCTCCCGACCCGCCTCGGATGGCAGAGATCTCCCATATCCTCACCCTATGTTTCCGCTTCTCTTTCATGATATCCTTGGTGACCTGAAGCATTTTCTCTTTCCAAAGGTCAAAGAAATACGAAGGATCTGTGTAGAATTTAAGTGCTTCTTTGCCATCATCCCTAGAACGTGAAGCAGGGGGGGAAATAAAAAGAAAAAAACAGACACACAAACAAGGACCAAGTCATTCATTTGTTTGAAATCCAACGAAAACAGAAGGCACAATCCCAGGCGACAGTTTAAAGGTCTGCAAGGAGAGGGTCAAACACGCTGCTCTCGCCTCTGTAGGAGGCAAAAGGGCTCTGCTGTTTGGGAGCAGGCGGCGGAGCACGAGCCTCCCCAGAGCCGGCCGCTCGTCCGGCTCTCCCGCGTCCCGCCGCCTCCAGTCCCTGCACGTTCTCCAATACTCTGCATTTCAGCACCTGAAGGACTCGAGGGCTCTGCGCAGCCACCGGGCGCACAGCGGGTCTCTCGCTCCAGCTCCCACATGTTTTCACTTCTTTGGCGTGCAAAAAACCCTTCTCCAGCCTAGGAACCCCTAAATCAGAGCAGCGGCGTCCTTGAAGCTCCCGAGCACAAACACACACTCCTGCTTTGCAGTGCAGCCGCGTCTGGCAGAAGACAGCTGCCTCCAGCTATCTGTAATTACTTTTTACCTGTTCAAAAGATATTTATGGATGTGGGCTAAAGAAATCTCGGTATTCTGACCCCCTTTACTTCCTATCTACCAGATGCAGTGGCACTGCGGGGCTGCTAAGGAGAAATGGGGAGATGGCCACAGTGCAGGTCACATCAGATGGCTCGGAAGGCCCTGGGAGCACCCCGAGATGCACAGGAGCCAGCTGCACCCACCTGGGGCCGAGCCACACACAGATGCATGCTCTGCAGGCGGCACTGTGGCTTTCTGGAAAGGAGCCACAGGGCGAGAGAGAAGCACAAGAAAAATGCATCATCTGCACAACACCTAGCATGTTTATGCAGTGCCAGCCAAGCCTTGCCCCAAGGCAGTCACAAAAGTGACGGCAGGTAACCAAACATGTAATTTTCTAGCTGCTCACATTCCTGCAGCCCCAAAAGCCGCATTTCACATAATCCCGAGGACGGAGATTTCCTGCTGGATCTCACTTTAGGACTGCAATTTCCCCACTGGAAACTGCTATTTCAATAAAACAGTCCAAGACGCTGCTTCGTGGACGGGTGACAACTTCCTCAGCTGGCTGCTGGGAGCAAGAGCGACTCCTTTGCAAGGGGCCAAGCAGCTAAGGGGACCCTGTGGTGTTACCTGTAAGGGGAGAGGATGTTGAGAGGCGGAGGAGTATCGCAGGACCCATAGGTTTCAAGAACAGGCACTGGGAGAGACTCTCTGTCAAAAAGCTTCTGGTCCTGAGTAGTGGAGCTTTTGAAGGCCTTCCTGGTGTTAATGCCTTGCAGAGAGACTGTAAGAAAGAGGAGAAAGCAAGTGAGGAACAGCTTGACCCAGGCCAATGACACTGAAGATCAAGTAGCAAACATCTGATTTCAGTTGGAGTTCTTGGCATGCCTAGCACTTCTTAAGGTCAGGCTCCTTTTCCCACAGATCTCTCGGGAAACCCAGCAAGTCTCAGATGTTGCCGTGCCAGGATGTGCTGCTGCACAGACAGGGCTCTCGGGAGAGCTGCTGCTGTGGTTTCGAACCCCTGCGACCGAGACACGAAGCGCGTTGCTGTTCCAGCGGCGGAGAGCCGGATTCTGCAGGAGAGTCGCTAACAAGCAACTCCAGGCTTGCCCAGAGAGGCCATGCACATAAGCAGCACTGTGCTTTTTTTGGGGGGAAAAAGGTCCCTCTTAGTCCCAGAGAAAACATTCCAACACTCCGAGTGTCAGGCTCATTTTAGGGCCCCGGAGCACAGCGGCTCGATGAGAATCTTTAGCATGCTTGGTCTGCAAGGACTGCGCTCCACTCCATTACCTTCTTCCTCTTTGGGATCCAGCTGAGTGACTTTGACTTGCAGGCGGTCAACTCTCTCGACTAGAACGCTCACCCGAGAGGCAAAGGTGTTGGCTTGAGTAAACAACTCTCCAAATATGTCCTCTGCAGATTTACCTGCAATATCAAAGCGTCCGCATTACTCTGGCGAGCCGCACCGGGCTGCGTTCAAGGCCCCAGCCTGCTTTCTTGAAGCCCTTCCCCGTGAAAACCAACCCGCCACTGCTGCTTTGTGTTGCATCAGCCAGCCCCGAGCGGCACTAAAAAGAGCCATGTGTGTTTTCACGTTGGCCACGGCGCAGATTAAGGCAATGCTGCCACCAAACCCCGAGCCTTTCCCCTCCCCTTTAAGCTATAAGGAAATCGGGCTGCGCTTCTGAAGTCGTTCCTAAAGTCGCCCCAAAGGGTGGATGAGGGTAGGGCGCTCCGAGCCCGGGCTGCTCCGCAGGGCTCTCTGCTGCGCTCGTTATTACACAAGCAAATGCAGTTAGATCCTCGGTGCTCTGGAGAATCTCAGCAGCTCCCGCTCTCCAGCAGCGCTGCCTCCAGGGTAACCGGCTCGTATTTACAGGCTCAAAGGACTCGGCAACTGCCGAGCAGCCCCCGTCCTTGATCCTGCAGCCCGAGCGCCGGCGCGCGCGAGCACTGACCCTTTTGTTCCTTCAGGTGGCAGCATCTGAAAAATTGATGCGCTCACGTTTATTCCAAATCAAAACCAAACTGGAACTTCGCAGACGAGGATATTCTCTCTGTCACAGCTTGTGCTGCCCGGTGGGCTGCCACGACCAACATCACGGAGCGCCTGCGCCACGAGAGCGCCCAGCGGCTCCCATCAGGGGCACTAGCAAGATGCCCTCTCTATCACACGTACAGCAAGAGGTGGCCAGGGGTAGCCCAGACATGAGAGAAATAGGAGGAGGAACAAGCCCTTACGCTGGATGCTGCCTTTTTGTTCTTGGTTAATCCCAACCAGAGCTGGTCCTGGCAGCCAAGGGGCTCCCCGGCACCCACTGATGGGACCCGCTCACGGCCACCCGCAGGAAGCAGCCGGTTGGGACCGTGCACGGGCAACGCTCTGCTCGGAAGGCTGTTACACCGAGAGATGCTCTTCAATCTGCAGCACAGGCAGGCGGGATTCTGGAAATGGTGGCTGTGGAAAAGCAGCCGGTCTGCACTAAGGCAAGTGTGCCCACGTCACAGCAACGTCCCTGCACCTGCTCTGAACCGGCACCAGCGCCAGAAGTTGTCCCTTCCCCTCTCCGTATCAGCTCCTCGCTCCCCGGCCACGCTCCTTGCACTGCCAAGCGCTGGGGAACAAAGCAGGTTAAAAATCAACCTCCTCCAGCCATCCCGGGGGCAGTGCCAGCGCGGAGCGGGGGCGGAATGAAACGCTGCAGGGTCACTCCAAGCGACCTCTCCTCCTTCCACACCCCTGGACAGCACAAAACCTCCACTCCGCCCCGCTCGCAAGCTCGAGCGGCCTCCCCGAAACGCCCGAGAAGAGTTTTATTTCTGCAGTTTTATTTGCTGTTGAATTCAGGCTTTGTGGAGGGCGCTCTGTTCGACAGCAGCTGCCCTGTTTTATCCGAGGGAGGAGGACTGAGCTGGAGGACAACCTGCCACCTCCCTTGAACAGCTCAGAATGGAAAACTCGTAATTTGGCTTTCCTCTTAACAAGAGTGGAAAACCATTCCTGAATGCACAAGGAATCGCTGCAAGTACAAGGGAAAAGACCAAAAAGTCTCTGGTTTGCAATGCTGAGCAGCAGGCTGCAAGCACAGAATAACACATGAACAGCACTGCACGCGCTGGCCTCGACACTGGAGGGGGAGGAAGGGACAGGCCCCACTCCCCTACCTGGGCAAGGGCACCAGGACTGGCTTATCTCCTGGGATCTCCAACGTCGCTCCGCGGCTCATGCACGCCTTCAGATGGGGTAAGCCAGAGATTAGTTTGCTGGTTTAGTTACTTTGACTGCAAAAGTGCAGCTTACAATCAAAATTATCTTTGTCATGCACTGGCAGGAAGACAGACGGCATGATTTAATAGGTCTTTCCATCTTTAGCTTGTGGATTCTCTAAAATCACACACAAATGCACAGCCGACTTATACAAAGTGCTACCAGCTGTGATAGTAACGAAGGGTAAACTCCCTGGAATATGAAAGTTTGACAAGATTTATGTTTGCATCTTTGTAAAGAGACTGTGGTGCACCAGGCATGGCTGATTATTCACTTGACAGGGCTGTCACAGCCTACTGAACCTGCTTCGCATTCCTGCGCTATCCAACGTGCGAGGAAGGAGAGGATTTTTTTCCCAAAGCGGTGGCAAAAAAGTGGGGGACAACAGGGGACGAGACTCAGTTGTTTAGGGAGGAGTGTTCTGCAGTACTCGGTCTCAGTGCTGTTCAGTTTGGAGCGCTGCAGAGCCGGAGGGAGTGGTAAGAGCCAAGCTCAGCACCTCCTCGCTCCCCGCTTACCCAGGGACACAGGGAGCGGCAGGAAGCGGCAGCTTCCCCGGAGCGGGAATCCCACGGCACCTTCCCGAGAAAGGCAGGAGGCTGCAATCGGGCTTCCAGCCCTGAATATCCGCGCTGCACAAAGGAGGCCTGAGGGCTCTGCCCCGCGTCCTTCGCGCCGCCATCAGCCTCCTCCACAACAGGGCCGCGCGCTGCTTTACACCTTCCTCCTCCTCCTCACAAGATGGATTGCGCTCGCGCTCCACAACCATCTTAAGAGACAAAAACCTAAGAAAGGGGCAGGGAGGGTCAGCCGCGTGCGAGCGGCGGCTGTGCTCGCCTGCGCAGTGACATTTCTGCGACGGAGCAGAAGGGGATACCTGCCGGCAGCGCCCGCCCGGGACGCGGCTGCCCCGGAGCTCGCGCCGGCCCCGCCAGGAGACGAGGGGCCTGCTCTGCAGAGCGGGCAGGAGGCTCGCCGACACCGGGGAGAAGCTAAACCATGCATTAATCTGATTATCGGAGTATTTGCTAGTCTTGCTTCAAGGGCAAAGGTGGCTAATCAGAATCCAGAGCATTTCGACAGCACCAGGAGTCATTCCTGAGAGACCACAATTAACTCTTTATTTTTCTTGCAGCACGTAGGCCCCCGCTTTCCCTCTGGCCCTTGCGAGGCTCCTGGGCAGCTCCCCGGGGAGCCGAGCTCGGCACGGCGGCCGCTGCCGGAAGGAGCAGCCCAAGCCCCCGGTGCCCCAGGGCGAAGCCCTGCTCGAACGGGGGACTTGGGGAGTCTTGCAAGGCAACAAACAGCACGGGCAAACAGGCCGGCTCCTGCAAGCGCGCTTTAATTACCTTCCATTAAAAACTAAGACTCCTGCCACCCGGTAGAGGCAACAGAGCCGAGCTCCATTTAATAGCGCGTGCAATTACAGGCGCTTTCCCTGACACAAGACACCGGCTGCTCCGAGAGCCTCCCATTTTACGAGCCCGAGTTGTGCTCCATCCTCCCATCTGCAGTTTTGCTGCAGCCTCACACACGCACGCACACACACACACACATCCCCCCCTTCCCATTTGCCTGCTCCCCGGGAAGGCGGTGGGGACCAGGGCTATGAAATTAGCATCAGATTTCTTTAGGAAAACATTTTAGCATTACCCAGGGAAGGCAGATGGGGGAGAAATAGGAACGCGGGAGTCGAAAGGGAGCTAAATAAAGAGCGCGAGCGACTCCTGAGGGCAACGCGCAGGCTCGCCATGGTACTCACTCAGGCTGCCCAGCTGTCGAATGACATTTGCCAGGGTGATGTTGGTCATGCATTCCAGCTCGCTCCGAACGCTAGGCAACGTCTGACGGCACAGGTGCCTTGGCTCAATGTTCCTCGTTACTAACGGCATGGTGGACCTGCTTCAGGCACTGTTCTGAAAGATGAAAAACAACCCAAAAAAGAAACAGGAAAGGATTACTCAACCGCAAATTCCAGGCACACCAGAGCCATGGTGTTCGTTTTTCCTGCTCTCAAATGGCTTTATTTATAAGCCTGCTTCCCCCCCTGCTCCCCACCCTTATAAAACTGGTTCTTCAGAAATAAAGATCCCGCTGTTCTGTTCCTCGTGGTAACAGAAAGGACCCGGCGGCTCAGGTGGAGGGGCAGGGATGGCTGGATGGAAAACTACCCGTTGGGCCTCTCCGCTGCCGCCCCGCAGCGCTCGCCCTCCTGCCGCCGCCGGGGCCCGGGCGAGCCCTGCGAGCTCCTCCACAAGCTGTTTTGACTCAAAACGAATGGGTTTTTTTCCTTAAGAGGATGAAAACAGGAGAAAGGGAGAAAAAAGCCTCTTCCCAAGCCGAGAGGCTCCCGCCTCCCAGGGCGCGCAGGCACACAGGGCTCTCCTGAAACAACAGGAAGCGCTCGCAGCTGATCAGGAAACTTTCTGGCGACTGTTCCTTATCCTGCAGGCTGCACCCTGCTTCCCTTGGAAAAATCCCTGGAGGTCGAGGCTCACACGGCGCCCTTGTCCGCCCGCCGTGGCCCTGGGCCAGAGCTTGCGGCGAGTGCATGATTCCCGGCGCAAGGCTCGGCACGAGCTCCCGGGTTTTATTCGGGAGCAATAAGCGTCCGGACGTTGTGGTTTAGGCTGAAAACGCTCTCGTGCGCGAGTCAAATGCCTCGAACGCCCCCAAATCGCCCTCGGTGACGTGTCGAAACACCGAAGCAACAGAGAGACCTGTGGCCTCGGCTGCCTCCGCGCCACAGGAGGGGACTCGGGCAAACGGCACGAGGAGGGCGACGCTCGCCTGCAATCCTTCAACCCAAGCGAAAGCCAACGCGGCCCGAGTTCCTGATTAATTTAGAAGGGGAAAGAATTGCTTTTCTAGGTCAGCTCGGGAAGAACCCGCCAGAAACAGGCGGCTCCCATGTGAGAGGCACGCGGAGCTGCTCAGGCGGGTGTAAAAATAAAACAGGAAGCCAACAGCGTGGGGACCAGGGCCTCCTGTCACCCTCTGCAAAAACCCCAGAACCATAAAAAATCAGCTGTTTGCTCTTGACTTTGAGCCACCCTTTGATAGTCTGTGTGGCAGCTGGCAGCTTATCTTTGAGGTCCAGGAGTCCTTCCTGGATGCTTTTCCAGCAGGGTGTTAAGAGGAAGAAGTGGGCATTATCCCTCCTAATTACCTCCGAAGGCAGATTTTTGAATTGCTAAATTTGACCCATTAAGGCGGAGGGGCTGCAGAGCCCCTGCCAAGCAGATGTGCGGGGCTGGTTCAGGGCGGCCCCAAACGAGGTGCTTTGGGGCTTGTCCCTGCGCTAGGAAAGGGGTCCCCACCTTCCCATGGAGGCGAGCAAGAGGATGAGGGTGTGAAGAGCGAGCAGAGGAGCTTGGCCAAGGGATGAAGAGCACTCTGGGCTCCACTGCACCCCAACAGCCACCAGCAACCACAGGGAGATTGAAATCGGTGAGCGAAGGAAGCACCCTGCCCCTTGCTTGGAGATGCCCCCCGTTTCACGGATTACAGCCAAGCCCCGGTGCTATTTGGTGGTTTTCTGCAAGACAACCCTTCCCGGCTCCCGCCGGGCTGCAGCTCCCGTAAACAAGGCGGTGTTTGCAGGCTGCGGGCACGGAGCTTCCCCCCGGAGTGTCCCCAGGGCTCGCAGAGCCCAGCCGCCCCGCGCCGCTGGAAGCTTTCCAAGGCGCCGGGCAGCGGCAGCACACAGGCAGCAGCAAACACCAACGTGTCTGCAAGGGGGGAGAGCAGCCCATGGCAAATGGGGGGAAAAACAAGCCCCGAAACCAGGCAGCAGCTACGCCAGGCTGCATCAGGGTGAGAAAAGAGGGTTCCAAATCCTCGGAGGGACGGGGAGAGGGGCAGGGCAGCTGCCTGGGCGCTGCCACCTCCCTGTCGCCAGCGTTTGCCTTCCGAGCACGTCCTCAGACCAGAAGCGGTGGCGAAAGTGGCTCCTTTTACAAGAGCAAAGCACATCGACCGCGGGGATTTGCGCTGGCGCGAGGCAGGCAGCAGAGGAGAAGGAGAAACCGCCGCTTTTCTCCCAGGGCTCCTGCCAGGAGCCGCCCTGCACGGTGCTGCTGCGGGATGGGAGCTTCGTCCGCGTGCCCCTCACCGCGCTCCTCCTCGCCCGGGGACACGGGGCACCCTGTGGGGCTGGGAGCAGGTGGAGGGCGACGCTGGGACCTGCAGCAGAGCGCAGGGCCGGGCACGGAGCAGGCAGGGAAACGCTTCCCTGCTGCCCACAGCTGCCTCAGAGGACAGGGAGAGCAGCTCCCGGGCTCCTTTCAACCCTCCAAGGGGACCAAAACCACGAGGCCAGGCTGGAAAATAAGTGCACGTTTCAGAAGAAAACCCAGAGCAGAGACAAGGCTCGAGAGCCAAGAGGAAGCGAATGCTGCTGAGCACGGAGCAGGCGCTCGGGGTGGCCAGAAACTGCAAAGGAAACTAGGAAGGGCCTTTGCTCTTTAAAAGGGTCATTAAGACCAACTGATGGACAACACGTCCCCACCGAGGAAGGGCCGGACGCTTTTGTCAGGGGCTGACAAGGCAGCAATTTCCCAGCCTGTCAAGCCCCCTCGGGCACCAGGCAGCCTCACGGAGCCACTGCAGCTCCATCCGCCCCGTGAAAATGCAGTAACGTGAAGAGCGAGGCCAAGAAATCTCATCTTCTTGGCAAACGTGAGGATCTCTACTCGTTTCCTAGCACTGAGGATTCCATTTGTTGGGAGGCTGAATTTGGGGTGCGTGCGGCGCTGGGGAGCCGCTGCGGGACAGCAGCGGCGCCTGAGCGGGGAGCCAGGAGGTTGTAAGACACAGAAAGTGGAACAAATATGTGGAGGTTCCTGTTGGGTACCGGGGGAATGGCAAAGCACACGGGAACGCAGCGCTCCTTGCGGGAAGGAGGGAGCCGACCTTGGCTGGTCGCAGCCGCAGGAAATGCGACGCCGCGGCCCGAGGCCGCAGCCGCCGCTGCACCAATTCCTGCTCAAAACCCTCCTCTTCCCAAGCGCTTCACACCTCAAGAAAGAGGAAGCGAGGGCTTTTCTTATGGGAACAAATGATCCTCTCTCTCTCTTGCTTGATTCAGAGCTTCCCTACCTGCTCGCGGCAAGTTTTGCTTCCGAGGCCTCCAAGTCACGGCTTGAACGGGAGCTCCCAGCCCTGTTCCGACGGCGGTGACTAAAAGGCAAAGCATTGGGAAAGGGCAGCGCGGCCCCGCGCACCTCGGAGCCGCCCCACCTCCGGCTGCGCCTTGCCAACATTCCTGCCGCTTCCCCTCTCCTGAAGGGCTGCCGGCCGCGCCGGGGCCCCGCGCCGCTCCGGGAGAACGTTGTGAGCACCCAAAAGCACCGGGAGCTTCCATCACCGCCCCTGGATTCTTCCCGAGCTTCCAGCTCCTGGCCAGCACTCAGGGAATTTGGGTTTTGCCCCACGTCATCCTTGGGTTCAGCTCCTTTGCTTCACACACAGTGGTCTCCAGCTCCCTGCGTTTCCCCAGGAAAACAGGATTCGCGCCTAGCCTCTCTTCCCAAGGCTGCCGATCCACCACCCTCCTCCCTCCACAACAAGTTCTCACCTTGAATGTCTTTCTCGCCAGTTTTTAAGAGGATTCTGACTCCGGCAGGATTATTTTTGGAAATCCTCCCGGGGTGCTAAGGGCTGAACGCGGTGGAATGCAGCCTGGTGGGAGCAAGAGGCAGTCGTGGTTCCTGCTTTTCCTAACCCACCTCTTTGGGAAGACACTGACTCAATTTAAGAGGAGCTCGATGCTACCAAGGTCTGCATTGTGGAGCCTTCCCTTGAGCCTTTCCACTCGAGCTCTGCTGAGGGGATCGCACAGGAACCGCGTCCTGGGCCGGAATCGAGCACAACTGCTTTGCTTCAAACTAGAACCGCCAGGCTGCAGCCCCCTCGAACAAAGCTGCGTCTTACTGACTATTTGTAATAAACAGGGCTGGCACAGAGAAACTGGACAACTGTTACAGGCAAGAAAGGAGACAGACTTTGCTGGCGAGTGGTCACACGCAACGCGGACACGCTCTAGGATTATTTGCTCTGCGACACAAGCTCTGTCGGCTGAAAACAGCAACTCGGACCAAATGCTCCTTCACGGGTGGGCTGGGAGCAGAGCAGGAGCAGCAGCAGCGCGGGAGGAGGGCAGAGAGCCTGGTACACGCGGTGTGGCGGGCACGGCGGGCAGGGCCGCGAGGCGACGCGCACAAAGGGCCGCCCGGCCAGGCTCCCCTCACCGCTGCTTCCCGAGCGGTGCCTCCTAATTCCCTCTCCGTGGCACTCGCGACCTCCTAGAGCAGGGCCCAGCTGCAGACAAACCTGCGCCGCAGCAGCGATATCATCTGTCGTGACGTGCGGGGCAGCACGAAGCTCCTAGGGAGGGCGCAGCACGTTTTGGGGGGAAATAAGGCTTCATCTCCATGTGGGTCACTGTGACCCATTGCGCTGCCCTTGCTGGTGGTTGCAAAACCCTCCGGCCGGAGGTGAACGAGCCACGGAGCGGAGCAGATCCGGCCTGCGGCGAGCAGCCTCCAGGAGCACCCATGGGCGGATTAGCCACAGCAGCAGGTTTGGGAATGAGGGAGGAAGGAGATAATCAGATCTGAAATTCCCATCAGTATGAAATGAGACTTAACTCAGGAGCTTGCCAACGCAGCCTGACTGTTCTTTCTAATGTCTGTGACAACTCTGCTTCAAATTTCAAGCTTCTCTCAGCAGTAACTACTCCCCCATGTAGCTGTAATGGCCAGAAAGAGACTGGCTTTTATGTAACCCCAAAAGGCAGGCAGAAAAGGGAAGCAGCAGCCGCACACACACGCAGAGAACTGAAAAAAAAAAAAAATAGGAAAAAAAAAATTGGGCAGAAGGCTGTGCCGAGTGCTCAGGGCTGTATCCAGGCTCCCGCCGCAGCCCGGAGAAGCGGGATGCAGCAATCAGAAACGCCGCAGCTCCGCACCCGGAGACAGACCCGGCAATCAGCGCCGCATCCGAGCAACGGGGAGGGAATTACAGAGCAAAGTGCCATGTGCTGCCGCAAACTCCTCCATCCCGCCAGCTGTAACGAGTTTTCATTCCCAAAAAGCCGCGTCACAGGCTCATCTGTCACCGGCGGCCTGGGCTGCCAGCAGCTGAGCAGGAGCCGGCAGCGCCGGGCGGCTGTGGAGCCGCTTCCTTCCACGGTGCCCTGTCCTCCCCAGCAGCTGCCCGGCTACATCCCCGTGCACTGGGGTAAAAACCACCGCCCGCCACCGCTTTCCAGGCAGAAGGAACAAAAACCCAGCTCTGCCCTGCCCTGGGTCAGCCCAAACCCTTCCCACGGGGCCAGGGGGTTTGCCCAGCGACGTCCGACCCACAACGCTGCGCAGCACAGCCGGGCCCTGGAGCTGACAAGCAGCTCGCTCCCTTCCCGCAGCAAAAACACCCTTTTCTCCCCCCCGTTTTTTGTCTGTCGTCTCTAAAAAATGCAAAAGAGACTCAAAAAGCCATTTGCTCTCTCTTTTTTTTTTTTTTTTTTTTCTCTCCCTTCCTCCCCTGGCTCATGCGTTATCATCATCATTTACTGCCCTCAAGGGGATTGCACAGGTGTGACTGAGAATTTGGCTCTCCCCCGTAAACTTTTGTTATCGGCTTTGCCGAGGACGAGCAGGCTGGAAGGGGATCATCTGTCCAAGAGGAGCTTGCTGCAATAGGCGCCAGGCTGCTCTGCTGGAGAGGGACGAGCTCCTGGCAGGAGCCGAGCGGCGGGTGGGAGGACGGGGGGAACATGGAGATCTTCTCGCTTCTGCTCGAGTGTAAAACGCAGGGCCAGTGTGACCCAGCCTTCCCCCTCCTTAAAACCTACCGGTGCCTAATTAATGTTTTCATTCATTTAGCTGAAAAACAAGCTGAACAAAGAGGGTCACCTGGCGTTCCTATCGGTGCCCGGCTAAGGCACGGGCAGAACAAATGCATTTCAATAAAACTCAAGAGGGGCTGTGACAAGAGCAAGGCAGTTAGCTCAATTAGAGGGAGCTGTCACAGAGATTTGATTCCCGGAATACAGAACTACTGATTAAACAGGAATTAAGGCGCAGAAACAGAAAGGTTTCAAGGTCTTTGCCATGAGCACATACATCAGGAGAGCGGCAGGAAGGGCTCCCTCTGCTCTAGCTCTGGCACTGTTGCTTCCTAGGAAACAGGAGGTGTAAAGGGAGCAGAACATCATCTGCTAAAGCCATGAATAATTTTGGCAAGGACGCAAAGTCAGGCAGAAGACAGAACAAAATCCTAAAGCCTCAACCAACAGGTAGCTTTGGAAACCCCCGGTGAGGCCGACGGGTGATGCAGGTGCCACCACCACCCTCGATGGCTTCACTTCCACCCCCGGGGCGTATTTTGCCCTTCCTCTTTGGCAGATAAGCCCTCTTGCTCACAGCTCAGCCCGGCCTCCCCTCCTTTAACACACACTAACCTGTTTTGATTAACGAAGGGCTAGGAACAAACCAGTTCCAACTGTTTTCTATACAGCTCAACTGCTCTTTCGGTTTCTGCTCACGCCTAGATAATTATATCACAGCACTGAATGCCCCCACCCTTCTGCTGCACTTGGGGAATACTGCAAAGATAAGTCTTTTCTTAATTATTAAATGTAAATAGCTCATTAAATATAATCCAATTACTTTAATTGTAAGAAAAAGGAAGTAATTACAATATGTACATGTATTCTTGCCTGAACAGTTTTAGTATCTTAAATGAATCTTTGCAGCATTAATATTTTTAAGTTAACCTTTGACATGAGGGGGAAAAAAAGACACGGCGCCGACGCCGGTATTTTCAGAAGTGTTGTATCTGCTGGGATTTCCATCACAAAAACAAAGGAACAGCCTTAAGCATCTAAATTCAAACGCTTTATGAACAATGTCTTAATAAAGGCAAAATAACACACGGGTTTTCTACTATGGAAAAAAAAAAAATACACAAGACGTCACATTAACCCCCCTCATGTGTTTCTTGGGTCTCCTGAGTGGAGCGAGACAGAATAAGGGCAACACTGGGTACCATTAAAAGCCAGGAGGATGGCAAAGCTGCAGCCCTGCGAGTGCCTACCACAACACCCGCCTTTTTCCAGCACGTTTTCCCTTCCTGCCTCTCCGGCCTGTCCCGCTCTCCCGGTTCGAAGGGGCAGCCGGTTATTGCAGGGCGCGGGGGCGATGCCGGGTAGCGCACGGCACCGCGGGACGTGGTCGGGAAGGGCCCTCTGGTTCCGTTCAAGTGTCACCGCTCTGGGACTCCCTTTCTCCAGGGGTGCAGCCAAGGGGATCCAACCCTCTTCCAACAGCCTCCCCTACGGCCTCGCTCGGCCCCCTGCTTTGCGGGTCAAGTTTCAGCCTGGATTTGGGGACAGATGCCTGCGTCAGCTCCTTGGGACCCTCGGGACAAGCAGCTTTTTTTGACCGCAGTTGTTTCCATTTAGCATGTTCCGAGCCCAGCTGTGATCTCACCTTACGTAATGCGCAGCGCACGCTCCAAGTGTTGTACCATCCAAAACTACTTCAGAGTGTTTGAAACCATCACTTTACTGAGCC
Organism: Rhynchotus rufescens; assembly: GCA_032273925.1. Lineage (NCBI taxonomy): Eukaryota > Metazoa > Chordata > Aves > Tinamiformes > Tinamidae > Rhynchotus > Rhynchotus rufescens. Next base: position 12,661 of record JAVCKT010026766.1, on the reverse strand, counting down.
CATCTTTCCGGGAGAAGAGATTAGACTGTATTAGGGTTGCTAAAGATGCAAGTCTTTCTATCACTGCTCACCACAAGGTCCATAATAAGCTGCTTTATGGAAACCTCTCATGTGAAGCCAGACCCTCGACGTAACCTCTTTGATACAATATTGAATTCTCAGTAGTGACCAAAAGGCTATTTTGTCCAAGTTAATTACACGGCTTTTTAATTTAGCCTCCAGAGGGGAAGTGGCCAGTTACTTCACGCTGCCCTAGACAGAAGGGAAAGGTTTTTACGCAAGCTGTGTTTATAGCCCTGCGCCTTCCTGCAGCAAAGGCCGAGCTCGGCAGCTGCTGGTACTGAAAGCACAGGATCTGGGTGTGTGCACGGCTCGCCCGCCTGTTTTCCTTGCAGCTGCAAGGCCAAAACCGTGCGAGCGCGTCCGCACCACGCGCAGAGACCGGGCGTCCGAGAGGGAACTCGCTTCCGCTCTGTGCGGGAACCTTCCCATGGCCATTCAGGCCGGGCTGCTGCTTCCCCTCCCTGCCCCTTCAATCCCATTTTTTGTGCTCCATGCATCAACCACGGTTACGTGGGATATTGTGGCCGAGAGCCTTCCCCAAATGCTACTTAAAGCCCTCTGGTGCAGGGCAGCCCCAAAGCGAAGCACCGGGCGCTCTCAGAGGCTTTTGCTCCGCAGAGACTTGGAGCGGGGCTCCCAGAAGTGGAAAAGGGCTTGCAGGGAAAGAGGAAATGAGAAATTAAAACCGCATTCAATCTTATTAGTGGCAATACAATAGGTCAAAGCACTTTGCAAGAGTCTCCTGCCAGCGAGCGAGGACCCCGGGGCAGAGACACCGGCCTGCTGGAGCAAGAGCAGAGATCCGCACTGCCGTGTGAACAGCCCAGCTGGGGAAGGGCGACGGCTCCGGATATCGGGCTCGGGATATTTCCTCAGGGGCTTCAGGAGACTATGTGCAGGACCGGAATCCGAGGAAGATTCCCCCTCCTCCTCTTCCCCCATCTGAAACATTCTTCTCTCTAGGGATTCCCAGCATCTCGTAAGAGAAGCCTCTTTGAAGTATCACAAAGTGGAATTGCTCATCATTTCAGTAATGACAGTAAATAAGGCGCAGGATTTCGTTGAGCCTATTCCTTTTGCTGTACAAACAAAAGGTCAGAATCATTAGCCCGGTTTTATGAGCGGGCAGAAACGGAGACTCAAAACAGTTGGGTGACTCTGGGCCATCGTACAGAACGTCAGCAGCTCAACAAGAGGAAGCCTTCGGCCTCGGCAGCAGGACCAAGAGGGCTGCTGCTCTGTCCAACCTCTGGTTAAACCAGCGGCCTCTGCACCAGCAGACAGACATCAGATGCTTAAAGAGCACAAGAACATGGCAAATACAGGTGAAATTCTCCTCTTTCCCACTCGGTAGCAATTTACACCTTAAGGCCACTTCGAAACAAACATTTTTAATTGTCCTTTATGGATTTCACTCCCACGAATTTTGTTTCAGTTGCTGAACTTATCCAAGCTGCTGGTACCCTTGGGGCAGCATGTTCAATATTTATCGCACCTACGTGAAAAGGCACTTCCTTTGGTGCCCTGCATTTTACAATGAGGAGATACCAATCTCAACTCCAGGCATGGAAAGAAGTAGGTCTCTGCTTCACAAAGATATCGCTTAAATAAATGCACCACCATCCATATTAAATGAGCACCTCCCGAGAAGGAGGTTGTGTGGCTACCGCACAACGGAAGATTCGGGTTCCTTTACAGAGGCACCACTCGTCCCGGGCATGGGACCAGGGACACCACTTGACAGGAGGAGGCTACAGAGCATCTCGGGGGACTAGTGCAGGTCACTAGCGATCCCATTCGTGCAAGGACACGGCCAGGAAGAGGTTCCACACACATCCGCATGGGAAGAGGCACCTATGAGCACCCAAAGCTAAGGCAGAAATACTTGAGCACTAGTAGGTGAACAGACTCTCCTCCCCATTGGCGTCACTGCTTGTCACCATCCCCAAGCCCTGCAGGGACTCGTGGGCCCCTTCTAAAACAAGGGCAAAGCCTGGGCACATGCACAGCCGAGCACAGATGCAACACCAGGAAGCTCGGCCGTCATGCCAGGAATTAGGGAAGGGTCTTGAGGAACTATTTCCCAGTCCTATTACTACCCTACAGCAAGTCTGGGACTTGGGAATGTGATTAATGCCACACACTGCTGTGCAGAAATGCAAGTTCATGTTGCAGCTATTCAGGGAAGGGACCAGCCTATTACAGAAGCAAAAAGGATATTAAAATCCTACAGGTCTTCAGGTGGAAGGACTAACCAGTACAAATGTGAACCAAACCCGAGCCAGGCGACCTTCTGCAGAACTCTTATTATTCCAAGGAAGCCTGATCGGCCGTGCAAGTTGCCTATCAGGCTAAAAGGAAAATATCCAGCTTTTTTATTACACTTGCAGAAGTATAAAGGCAGTAAATCCCAACAGGGCGGTTGTGTCCTGAGCGGCCATCTGCTTATCACCCATAAAGCATTTCCACAATGTTTCCCCTCTGCTCTAAATCCAGTGTTTATAAATACCTAAAAATATATAAATAAATGTTAATTTCTGCTAACTAAGGGCCTGGCTCACGCAAATATTTATTCTTGCGCAGTGAGAATAAATATTCAATATAAATACACAATTTCTTACTACAAGCTTCATTAAAAGCAAGAGTGCTGCTGGAAACAGTAGAATATCGCAGACAGGGAGCTGTTCTGGGGGGGAAAGTAGTTGTATTTTGCTTTCCTAAATTTCAGCACAGTGAAAGCATCAGAGAAGCATGATTTCAATTCTAGTTGGCCTCCTGTGCATTTTCTACCCCTACAGCTCTCTTTTAGAAACTACATAAGGGAACAAATTTTAGAAAGTATATAAAGGAACAAGTTTTAGAAACTATATAAAGGAACTAATTCAGTACTGAGTCATCAGACTGGCTAGTTTTGGCCCCTTTTAACCCTCAAGAAAAACTGTCAGCAATGCTTTTTTTTTTTTTTTCCCTTCTTTTTTTAAACATAGTCCTCCCATCCCATTCTACATGAAGACAGCAAGAAGATTACACATGCCTTGTATACATGCAAGCACCTAAAATGGTTATTCAACCATTTTTATGACACGGGCAGCATACGCAGCAATGCCTTTTGCTCAACTTAACGACCAAGGTACTATCATTATACTAGGCACAGACACAACAGACCTTACATTTAAACTGATCGGATGTTCGAGTGCAGAATATCCACGGAGAGAAGCTATCTTGAAGGATTAAAGATGAGACTTACACTTGTTGGAGTCTTTCTTATTACAGTCTGTCAAAAAAGCTAACCTAATTTTTGTGGAAACATTAATCCCCACAACCTTCTTTGTTCTTCCACCTCCAAAAAAATCTTCAGGAGATGGATTTACCGATGTAACTATATGCATATGAGGCAAGCACTGCAATGTTTTAACCCCTCCGCCCACGCTGCGAGATTATCTAAGCTTTGTGAATGAAATCAACTTTTCCTAGACCAGCCCTGACGGATGAGGCACATTCAAAGCACGCCGAGAAACTGGGCTGCTAATTTTAATAAAGGTTATACGGTCCTTAATAAAACGCTGCTCACAAACACACTCTGAACGGTAACGCAAAGAAATGCAGCATTTCTGTTCAGTGTGTTGGATTATTCCGAGGTGAAGGAGCACACCCAGAAAGCCACATCACCACTTGATTATTAATTCACTACCTCAAACTCCGGCAGTGACATCTCTAAAGAAAACAGGGCTCCAGGTCCAGGCTTCTCTCTCTTCAATAAGCCACCGGTTTAAGTTTTAATAACACATTTCAAGTAGGGTATGTGCAGAACAGAGTGGTTATAAACACGTCGTATTGCTTCTGTTTCCTAAACCCTTGGCCTGCATTCTCCCCATAGCAGAGCTTTGCAAAGCCAGAGCTTGAAAGATGTCAGGAATGCAAAGGCAGAAGCGAAAGCGAGAAACCGGGGGCCAACCTACAACCGAGGAGCAGGTAGGAGCAAACTTCTGCTTTCAGCCCCGCACGTGGGATTCCGTGGGGCTAGCGGGTGAGAAGAGCGTGGTTAAACCAGGCTCTTGGGAAGTATGAGCACAGCGGCTTGGGAAAACTGAGCAGTAGTTTAGAAAGGCTCCTCTGCAGGGCTTGGAGAGCAAGGAGTCTAATGAGCCACTGGGAGGGGCTTTTTTTAGAGTGGAATTTGGGACATTTACTTCTTGAATTTGTTACAAAATAAATAAACAATCAAGTTTCTTTTGGTTAAAGCAGTGAAAACACACACTTTGGGAAGCGGCTTACAGCAGGCTCAACCTTGGAAGGTCACGTCCTACATCCACGTCCTGCACCCAACGCTCGCCACGCTCAGCAAAGCTTCGCTTTGACCCACCTGGGCCACGCAGGGCACCCACAGCGCCTGTCCTTCGCCCCTGGCTCAAGGCAGCCTTTTAACGGGGCACCCACCAGCGCTTCCAGAAAGCACAGTCTGGGTCTGATCCCTGCTGTCACCAACCTACGCTGCCCAGCGCACAGGTTGGAACTACAGGAACCCCCAAGGCTGCAGTCCGGCTGTTTCATTCAAACCCTGCATTTTCAAGCACACTCCTTAAGAAAAAAATAAGAATAAGAGCACAGAATTATGATGTCTCTGACCTGCTCCACCGTCCCTGGCTGGAGGACGCCTATCCTCGGCTGTGAGGGCAAGCGCATTTTCCGAGTCAATCTATCAACAACATTGCCTGTGGTTTTCGTTGGTCGATGTTGGTTTTGGTTTGCTTTTAACTAAGTTTTGGATTAAACTCTGTATTAGCACCTACGACAAAAAAACTCCACTCAAGGTCACTAAGAGGCCAACCAGGATTCCTAGGGAAGAGTGTTGCAACACAGCACATAAATCCCTGCAGTCCTTACTAGCAACCTAAGCATTCAACAGACTTGAGTTTAAAACTAGAGGAAAACACAGCTATTCCTCTTCCTCATGTGACCGAGCACATACACTTGAATACTTCCCAAAAAGCAGCATTTTGCATCAGTTTTGTCATGGGGAAACGCACACTACTGCCCTGTCACATCTTTTGCAACTTTTCCACCCTCAGAAGATTTCCCAGGCTGAGGGAAGACGCAAGAACATGCAAGTTATACAACTTACAGGAGGTTTGATAAATGACGGCCTCATCTACAGCAGGTGCACTTATTAAAGCTCCTTATCAGCGTTAATATCATTTCATACTCACTAGTATCTGCAGCGCTAGGAGTCTAGACCCTCAGTATTTTCTGCTGTGTTACTGAACAGGCGGGCTCTTGGCATTAAGATACCACCTAGTCCCACCAGCAGTTCTAGTTAGGCTGGGGCTCCTAAGTCTAATGGAAATAAAACCGTAATACCAAGCGCAAACTCTGAGCAGAAAAAACCACCCCATTGCAGGAAGGTCTTTAAGGTCAAACAAGAGCCAAGAGGGAGGAGCAACACCGTGCCTTTCTCCGGGGGACATTGGCCGCTGGTGTCCCCAAGGAACAGGGAGAAGCCTGGGGCCACGGAGGGAGACAGGGCCTGAGGCTGCAGGCGGGCCAGCGGCTGGGCCGAGCTCCCGGCCGCCCGGACACCCTCCGAAGCTCCTGCTCGGACACGGCCTGCGGATTTGCTCTTAGGGAGCAAACACTCGCACCCACGCGGGCCTCCCTTGGGGAGCTCAGGCTTTAGCATCCCTGAGGGATGATCCCTGGGAAGCGGGGCTTCCTTGGGGATGCCGCCCGGCGCCTCGGGAGCGGCCTGGCCGGGGGCAGCCCCGCGGCCGGGGCAGGAGCGGGGCCCGCGGGGACGCGGCCCGGGCCCGGCCCGACCCCGGGAGCGGCGGGACCGGAGCGGGCCCCGCGGCGGACGTTCCCCTCCCCCTCCCCCTCGCCGGGACGCCGGGGCCCACGGCGATCACTATCTAGCAGGAAACACGGCCCGGCTCACCGCCATGGCTCACTATTTGGCAAGGGCCTCGCAGCGCAGCGCGGCGCGCCCCGCCGCTCCCCGCGGCGCTGGCGGGCGCCGGGCCGCCGCCGCCCGCTCCCGCACTCACCCCGCTCCGCGGACTCCCTGCTCCGGCGCCCTCGGCCCGCTACGAGCCGGGCGGGCCAGCCCGGCCACCCGCCATTCCGCCGCTCCCCCTCCCTGCCCTCACTGAACCTCGCCCCGCCTCCGCCGGGCCGCCACGCCATTGGCGCGCGCGCGGGGGCTCTCGCCCTGCCATTGGCCGAGCGGCGCTGTCCATCAAAGCCGCCCTACGCCACTTGCGTACGCAAGCGGAGCAGCCAAGGGGCCCCACCCAAGCCGGCCGCGCAAAAGGAGTAAACAGGGAGGAAAGTACCATCGGGGAGACCAAATAGGGGGAGCCTGTGCTGACAGGGGAGCAGCGAACAGCCGGGCGCCCCCACAGGATTCCAAACTAAGTCCCTCGGGGACAGGAATTCCAGAGGGCCATTTCCTTCCAGGTTTTCCTGGGGAAGAAAGTCTCTTTCCTTTCCACAAACAGGCCTGCCCCCCCCGAGGCGGGCTGCCCCGTGGTGCCGCCCCGCCCCTCTATGGTGTGGGGCGCCGCCAGGAAGGGGGCGTGGCGGAGTCACGTCAGGGCGGGGCCGGGGGCGGGGCCACGGGGCCGGGGGCGGGGCCACATGGACGGGGGCGGGGCCACGGGGCCAAGGGGACACGGGGACAGGGGGACACGAGGACAGGGGGACACGGGAACAAGGGGACACAGGGACAGGGGACACAGGGACACAGGCGGGGATGGAGCCCGGCAGCCACCAGGGCCCCCGGAGGTCACTGGTGCAGCGAGTGTGTCGGGGCTCAGCGCAGCCCTTCTCCCTGCGCTGCTGGACGGGGACGCCCCGGGTGCCTCCGTCCCCTCGTGTCCCGGCGGCTGCTGTCCCGGTGCAGAGCCCCCTCGGGCGGGAGGAAACCAGCAGAAATCCCTGGAAAACGGCCTTCCTTGGCGTGGGGGAAGCATGAGCAGCATTCCCGCTGTCCTGCATTCCCGCTGTCCCACGTCCCCGAGCCATGGGAGCCAGCAGCCCCGTTCGCAGCCCCCGCGAGCGCCCCTATTAAATGTCATTTTTTTCCCCCTAAGTGGAAGTTTTGTCTTTATTACACCAAAAGACACAGGGAGAAGGCCTGGCCCCCAATCAAACAAGGGGGTGTCCTTCCCCTTCCCTTTCCCTTTCCCTTTCCCCTTCCCTTCCCATGTTCCCTTCCACATGCCCACTCCAAGCGGCCTTCCTGGCCCTCCTGGCCGCTCTTTGCCCGCCCTGGGTGTGGCGGCCGGATGCTCCGGGCACTCCTGGCGCTCCTGGCGTTCCCGGCGCTCCCGGAGGCTGCCGGTCTCCGTGTTGTGCAGGCTGCTGTCGAGCCTCCCGCTCGCGACTCCGCTTCCCTCTCCAGGTGTCACCGGAGGCTCCAGGGAGCCTGCTAATCCACCTGTGCGCCGCGACCTTTATCTCTGCCCGCCTGTGCCAGCGGCTCCGTTGGAGCTGCCGGTAATTCCCGCGAAAGGGCGGGATGCGGCCCCCTCGGCACCATCCCTGACGCTCCTTGGTGCAAACCAGGGGCGAGTGTGCGCCAAGGGACACCAAGGGACACCAAGGGAGTGCCAGCCCCAAGGGAGCACCAGCTGCAAGGAAGGGACCAGCACCAAGGGAGCACCAAGGGACACCAAGGAAGCACTAAAGGAGCACCAAGGAAGCACCAAGGAAGCACCAGCACCAAGGAAGCGCCAGCCCCAAGGAAGTGCCAAGGGAGCCCCAAGGGAGTGCCAGCCCCAAGGGAGCCCCAAGGGAGCTCCAAGGGAGCCCCAAGGGAGCCCCAAGGAAGCACCAGCCCCACGGGAGCCCCAAGGGATTGCCAGCCCGCCGAGGCGGCTCCCGCGGCGCCGCCAGCACCAGGCCCTCGTGCCGGGCGCCGCGGGGCGGCCGGGGCGGCGGCGCCGGCGCTCGCTAATGAGCCCTCACCTCGGATGCGCACACGCGCCCGCTCCGGCTGCCCGGTCTCCATGGAGACGCCGCAACCTTTGCTCGCTCCGGCACGGCACCGCGGCGAGCCCCGGTCCTGCCGCCACCGCCGCCCGGCCCGCCCCGGCGCCCCGGCACGGCGCCTCGTCCCCTCCACGCCGCCCACGGGAGCGCCGCATCCGCGTCCTCGTCCTGAGCCCGGCGGCGAGCCTGGGCACGGCACCGGGAGACCGACCCGCTCCGGCTCCCCATTCCACACGGAGCATCCGGAGCGCGTGGGTCGCCCCTTCCCAAACTGCGCCGCGTCTGCGACCCGCAAGCGGCAGCACCCGGAGCCGTTCCCTGGTGTCCTGCTCTCCCGGCTCCTGTTTTCCAATTACCATGGGAAAGATGCCCATTACCTGCTTGCAGATAATGACTGTGATTAGGCAGAGCGCTGCTGCCAGCCGAGATCTGAAGGATTTCTGTGCTCTCCAGCAGCGCTCGCCGGCGCAAAAACAAGAGCAATAAAGTGTAAATAAAAGCCCGACGGGAAGAGCGCGGTCCATGGCACAAGGGAAGGCGCCGCGGAGGTGGGTGGAGGGGCTGGGGGCTGCCCCGTGTGGGACCCTGCATGGGGAACGCAAGAAAAAATGGGATTTTTAAGGAAAAGGGAAAAAAAAAAAAAAAAAAAAAGGAGATGTGAGATGTGCGCTTGTTTGTCTGGCCAGGGAGAGGTGAGCTGCAATGTAATGAGAAAGGCCGTCCTCGTGGGATTCCTGGTCCGGCAGAAAGAGCCGCGGGCTTAAGACAAGGGGAAAGGAGGAGAAGCAGCCTGAGCAACCTGGAGCTTGCAGGCAGCTTGTTCTGTGAGCCAAGCGGCCAAAGCCCTGCACCGGGCCGAGCCTGACCCCATCCACCCATCCATCCATGCACCCATCCATGCACCCATCCATGCATCCATCCATCCATCCACCTGCCCATTCACCCACCCACCCACCATCCATCCACCCATCCACCCACTCATCTACCCATCCACCTATCCACCCGTCCATCCACCCATCCATCCACCCATCCATCCATCCACCATCCACCCACCCATCCATCCATCCACCCATCCATCCGAAGGGGCTGGTGCCCGGGAAGCCCGAGCCGGACAGCGGGTCCCACTCACTCCCACCCTGTGTCCCAACAGTGGCATTTTCCCCGGCCACCTTCCCTTGGGGACACGTCCTGCCCCGGGGACGGGGGCACCCGCGGTGTCGGGCACAGCCCCGGAGCCGCCGGAGCCGCCGGAGCTGCCGGGCTGCCCGCCCGGCGGGAAGGAGCTAATCCCGGCTCCGATTAGGCAGAGTTCCCAGCAACGGAGGCTTCTTCTTTTTCCTCCCCCCCCAGCCCGCTTCGGTGATAACAAATAATAATATAATCCCCTTAATCCCTCCCCGAGGAGCCGGCGCGCACACCGAGACAGGAAGCGCGGCGCTTCTGCCGCCGCTGATAACTCGCCCAGTCGGGGCCCCTGGAAAACACAAAATTTGGTGCTTTTGCTGCATCGCCTCCCCGAGAAAGCCCTGGACACGTCCACCTGGGCGAAGCCTCCGCGCGTCCTGCCGCTGTCACCATCCCTGTCCCCTTCCCGGCGGCTGCAGCCCTGCAGAGCCCAAGGCGGCAGCCTGGTATAGGGGCCACCTGCGCCTGCGGGCAGCTCGTCCCGGGCAGCGGCACTGCCGGGTGCAGGGAGCGCCCAGGCCACGCGGGAAGGGCTTTGGAATTGCGCTGGGCTCCCCGTGCTCTCCTTGGGCCCTCGTGGCCAGCAGCCTCGCGCGGCCCCGCACCACGGCACGGCCCCGGGCGCCCGCAGGTACCGAGTCCCGCCTGGGCAAACGCCCCCGCGTCGATCCCGCCGCTTCCCGGCTCCACTGAGGGCTCCCGCGGTGCCCGTGGAAGTGGCCGGGAGCCGTGAGGCCAGCGCCAGGGCCGTGGGGACGATGCTCTGGGGAGCCCTAATGGGCTCCAGAGTTCTTGGCCCGCACAGTGCCTGTGTCCCATCCGCCCTGGCTCCAGCGGGAACATCCCTTGGGAGCGGGACCACCACCCCCTGCCCATCCTCCCGGAGTCATCCAGCCAGGAGCGCTGCAGGATGCCGGCGCATCCCTGTTCCGGCTCTGCTTGGCCGCGTCGCTGCGGAGGGAGAAGCAGGAGCGCGGGCGGAGGGGACGGAAAGGCCACCGGGTGCCCTCGGCGGGGACACGGCTCCGGGGAGCGCGGGGAGGCGCCCCCCGGGCGGCTGCGTCCAGCCTGCCCTTGGAGCGGCTCCGAACCGGCGCCAGATGTGCCGGATTGCAGGGTTGACGTGGGAAATCGCCTCCCTCCCTCGTTAGCTTGTGATTAGCATGTCAAGTGCGGGAAGTTAGTGGGGATAAAGGATGCGAGGGAAGAATAATGGCTTCAATTTTCCGAGCGGCACAGCTATTAATTTGAAGGAGAGCAGGGGCGGCCAAATCTCCTAGGTGGCTCCGAAGGGCACGTCCAGCCCCGCGGTGCCATGCGGGGTCCTGATGCCCACAGGGCTCCTGCGCCAACGGACCCTGCGGATGGGCTGGGAGCCGGTTCCCGCGCCTCCGAACTGGCCCCGTGCAGCTTGCATGGAAAAAACCTTCAATCTGGAGCCTGCATGTGTGTGCAAGCGTGCACAAGAGTGCACAAGCGTGCGAAAGCATGCACAAGCGTGCACAAGCGTGCACAAGCATGCGCAAGCGTGCACAAGCATGTGCAAGCGTGCACAAGCGTGCACAGGCGTGCACAAGCGTGCGGATGCAACCACCCTGCCGTCTCCCGCGCCTCTGCCCTCCCTGCAGCCCGTCCGTGTGCCGCCCCTGCCGATTCCCGCCGCGTTCCCCGGGCACGAGGGCATCGCCGCGGCCTTCCCGCCCGGATCCAGCCATTTCGGGCTCTGCGAGAGCTCCTGGCCGGGAGCTGGCAGCGCAGGGCAGAGGGAGGAGAGGCAAATTCCTGCTTTGTTTCCAAGGGAATGGGAAAAGTCGAAATGGTGGAAAAACCTGCAGGGTTTTTTCTCCCCCCGCTTTTGCTGCCAAGGTCCCTCTGCAGCCTCCTGAGCCTCGTTACCGCCTCCAGCCCCCACGGAGCCCCTGGCATCCGCCCTTTTGGGGCAAAAACAGCTGAAAAGAGCCAAATCCCAGGGCCCTTCCCCTGCTGGCGCAGCAGCCGCCCACCTGCAAGGACACAGGGTCAACACGAGCGGCCTCCTGGAAACTTCCCGAAAAGCAAGCAAATAAATAAAACACCCAGAGTGCCGCCAGGTCCCAATCACATTTCCAATTTTTCCTCTTTTTCCCTTTTTTTTTTTGTGTGTGTGTTTTTCTCAAGCAGCCTCTGCTGGCACAACCCAGTGAACAGCCTGGCACGTCGGGCATGGAGCCGCTGGGCTGATAAACCCCCTGCAATCAGCCCCATCACGAGGCTTCGCAGCCTCCAAAGCGGCGCACGCTGCTCCATGGATTTAATTGAGCCTTTAAAGAACGATGACAAAATGGGGGGAAAAAACGGGAAAAAAAATAATAAAAAAATTCCTGCTGTGCACCAAGGAAGCAGCTTGGAAGTTGTGCCTGCCCGGCGTGCACCTCTGGAGCTGCCCTTGCAGCATGCTGCAAATTTCTCCCTTTTTTCCCCCTTTTTGGGTGGTTTTGCACCCCGGAGCCCCCGGGAAGGGGCTGGTGGCGCTGGGAGCGCTCCGCTCTCCCGCTTGTTTTCCAGCTTCCCCTAATTCCTCCGCAGGCCGCGGCCGGTTCCCTCAACCTCGGCCGCCTGTTTTGACGCCGAGAATGGAAAAAAAAAAACAGTGGGGAAAAAGGGGGGAAAAAAAACATGGGCAAATGAAGGGGCGGGGGCGCGGGAGGCTCCGCGGAGGCCGTTCCCGCCGCCGCCTGCCTCGGTTTCCCCGCTGCCCGCGGCGGGCGGCGGGGCGGGCCGGGGGGGCGCGGAGCCCCCCGGGGGGGTGCGGGATGAGCACCAGCTGTGCCAGGAGTGAGCGGCATCTTCTAGGTCAGGCGCCAGCTGTGCGGTTGCCAGGCAACGGCCTTCGCTCCTCTTCCTCGCTCCCGGCGCCGTGCGGTCCTGCCCCCCCCCATCCCCTTTCCCTGTCCCCCTCCCATCATGGGGGGGCTGCGGAGGGTTTGGGGACCCGCGGGGTGCCCCCCAGCTGCCCCCGGCTGCGGAGCTGCTGGGGGGGCCTGGGGGGCTCCCGTGGGGGGTTGGGGGGACAGGGCCAGCGCCCCCCCCATGTACCCGCAGGTGCCTCCATGGGGCACAGTGAGGGGGGGGCCCATTGGGGGCAGCCTCCCCCCCCCCGCCACCCGCCTGCATCATGTGCTGCTTCTCCATAGCAACCTCCTCCATGCGCCCTTCCCAAATCCTCCCTCTTCCCAAATCCTCCCCCTTCCCAAATCCTCCCCCTTCCCCAAACCCTGCTTTCCCAAATCCTCCTCCTTCCCAAATCCTCCCTCTCTCCAAATCCTCCTCCTTCCCAAATCCTCCCTCCTTCCCAAATCCCCATCCTTCCCGAAACCCTCCCAACCCAAAACCACCCACCTTCCCACATCACCCCAACCCCAAACCCAGCATAACCAAAACATAC
>JAVCKT010026765.1:0-35579 GCA_032273925.1 Rhynchotus rufescens | reverse complement strand
TTGTAAGCTCAAATGGGATACAAAGTGAAATCAATATTAGCGAAATAGATCAGACTAGAATTAGAAGGTAATATAATTAGGTTGGCTTTGCTATACTTTGTAATTCTTATCTGCAGCATTTTGCCAAGCAGAATAAGGATATCTATTTTCTGAAACTGTAGGAGGTTTTCAATGCTATATCATCCTTATTTACTTCATTTGAGGGAGCACTTCAGAAAGAAGCGCTGTTGTATGTCCATCTCTGTGGGATTTAGGTCTGCCTTATCTCATTAAACGATCTGGACTCTGTGAGAACAAGGGAGATTTGCTTCTTAAATAACAACAAGAATTATTTTAAAAGTTCAATAATGGGCAAGCATAATGCGCTCTCTTCCCAGAACTGCGTGCTCTGCCTCTGAAGGGTGCGACAGCATCGGAGTACAGAAATGTAGGACTTTTGCCTCTGCGGCATCACCCAGTCCTACCAGAACATCACAGACACCAGACAGGCAGCCCTACAGTACATCAGTGGGAGGGGGTCTGTAGCCTGTGTAGATACAGGCTAAGATCTCTGCAGGACTCCCCTGATGTGAAGCAGCCCTCCTGCACATTTCCTTTGCTCTGGTCACTCTTTGTAGGCTGAGCTGAGGTGCAGGGCCTCCTGCACAGAGATGGTCTCCAACCAAGGAGGTCATCTCCAGGCAATCAAATGCAAATCATGGGCACCTTCCAAGGCCTGAGATGCACCAGTCTTCCCCCAAAGAATGGAGAATTTATCCCTGAAACCTAATATATATTTCAAGGGTCATTAAAGGCTATTTAATTTAATTAACTTGGAAGACTGAAGATTTAACTGAGGTAAAATTCCATCTAAAATTGGTATTAAGAAAATACATAAATTGGGGATGTGCAATTTTTAACTAATGAAAAATGTACCAAATACTAAGAGAAACCTCAAGAACACTCAGATTCGGCTAAATGTGATGTTTGATACCTCAAATGGTACCTAGGCAGCTCTTTTCATGTGACAGGCCAAGGATCCCACAAAAAGCAATGAACTAAAACAAATCAAAACTAGCCTAGCTAAAACAGCCTTCCCCTAATGAAGAAAGCCTTCCTGTTCCTTAGCAAATATCTTCCCATTTCTGGGTCCCAAGCCTGTTGGTCAGAATTCCCCTCCATGGGTTTGGCATCCCCCCTGCAAACTTACCTTCTCACAGCCCTGTCAATGGCAGAAGGATAACATTTCCGGCAAGAAATACATTTATATGTGTATTCCTTTTGCACCGACAAAAGCAAAAAGTGAATGAGGCTTGTTCTATGCTTCTCTTTTTTTGAGGCTACCTTTAATAATTTTATTCCTTTGGACTTCCAGTCCTTTTGGACCGGAATAATTTTATTCCTTTGGACTAAAAATCGCAACCCAAGAGCCTAGCTGAGCAGCGGTGCATAAGCAAGGATATGTGGGAGGTCCAGGAAAGAACACATATCCAGGAAGCTGCAAAAGAGCTCCTAACCTCCCAAAGTTACTTAAGCCCAACTGCTCTCCTCCTGCATCTCTTGCGAGTGGCTGTGACGAGGCACAGCATGGATTGACTGGAAGAAGCCCGTGTGCCCTTGCTCCATCCTGACACCGGTCCATGTGTTGGAGGGAGTTAGAGCCCTCCGTCAGCAGCGCTCTCCCGTGTCCTTCCCCCCGGCATCCACACCAGGAGAGCACGGCTGCCGAGCCTATGCCATAGGCACAGCACTCGTGCAATTCTCTGGGGCCTCGGAAAGAAAGAGAAAGGCAGCGAGCGCTCTCGGGGAAGGGGAAAGCGAAGCAGGTTCAACACGAGGCACAAAACCGCTGTGAAGCAGATTACAAGCAGCTCTTGAAAGGCTGGTATTCGCAGTTAATAACCCAGCGTACAAAGACTTGGAACCATAAAAGCAAATCTGGCAGCAAATGACAAAACAGGTTTTCCCTGTTCCTAACTCAGCTCTTGCGGGGCTGGTAAAAATGACCTTCTTCAGGAGGTGAAGCAGTGCGACACAGGAGAAATGGCCAGAAATGGAAGGGCAGGGCTGCAGGGACACCAGTGCAATCACACTGACTCACGCGGACGGGAAAACTTGGACGACACAGGGAAATTTGTCCATGAAAACTGCAGAAGGGAAATCACTTGAAATCAGATTTTAATCTCATTTAGGATTGCCTGGTCATTCTTCCATTCTGCTATCCACTTTCGCAAGTAACATAAGCCAGGAATCATGATTATAATATCCTCTCACAGACCTAATATAATTCTAATGTTCCTGTATGACTAAGGGAAGGCCACAAATTTCAATGTATGCCCAGCACCTCATTCATATCAAGATTCACATTTCATAGACTATTAGGAAAAATAAGACTTTATAAGCAGATTTTCATAAGTAAATCTATATGATTTTACAAGTAGATGCAGCAATAGTATGCATGCTCTCATATTTTAATTACTGGCAAAGAGGCTCAGATGCAAAATGTCACATCTGTCATATATCCTATTAGATCTAGACAGTGACAGGCCTATTTATCAGATTTGCTTTAGTGCAGATTTACTTCTTGGAATGTAGCAAATCCTTGGATATTACAGTAGGTGCTCACATAAGCCCACAGATAAGTTCTGAATGGTGAGGAGATTTGAAGGTGAAATGATGCCAATACTGAAGTTTCTATCATCACCCAAGCTGCCCAAATGAGTCTGTCAATTTTTTCCATTTCTGTTAGACCAAAGTTCAAACTTCAAGAAACCTTCCTCTTTTACAGAAACAAGAGGTTTTACTGTATTTTTCCCCATCGAGCATGTCCACACAGCGTTCTTTCAACATAGCTTGCAGCTGTCTCCTCACGATTCTCTCATAGTTCTTCCCAAGATACAAGTCCTCTCACAGCAAAATGTAAAGGCCTTACAGAGCTGTGTATCTTACAGAGCAAGAGGTCAAGGACATATTTGCAGCATCTTCCTAGGTGCATGAAGGGGAGTACAGCCTGAGAAAGAAAAAATAAGTTGCCCAGGACTACAGAATCTACAAGCATCTCCTCATTCTGTCCTTGATTGCATTATTTTAAAGCTGGAAGAGGCTCTTTTCCCTTTTCTTCCACTCTTCTGCAGGATGCTCCAAAAACTTTGCTATTTGAAACTATGCAAATTTCCAGCCTAAAATGTCTTTGTGCCTTCCTGGTGCCATTTCTTCATGTAATGGCAGGTAACATCTCCCACTAACCCAGACTCTTACTGATGGATTGAGCCAGGCTCTTTCAATAAGAAAAGCTCCTCATCTCCCTCGGCCCTTCACTACAGCTGTTCCAGATTGAATCCATCTCCTTTGGTCCTGCTTTTTTCTTCTTTTTTTTTTTTTCCTCTTTGCGTTTCTCATGAGCAGCCAGCAGCACAACTACTGTTTCTCACGTGGCATTGTACTGAACATCACAGTGAACTCTTCTCATTGCCTTCATTGAGAAATGTGCTCTCTAACCAAAGTGTGTTATTAGCTTAGTCTGGTAAAATCTGTCTTTGGTAAACCAATAATACGTTTTATCCCATTTCATATTACCTTTGGGTATTTAAACATTCTGGACTTCAGCTTTTAGTATAATATATTATGTCATCATTTGTTCAGTGTATATAGATGTAGATATATCAGATTTGGCATTTATCCTCCCATCCTTAGAGGGCTCCAACAGAAATACCTGTTGCCAGTTTCCACTCTCTCCCAAAGGCTGGGGTGCAAATCATCCAGGTATCAAACTGAAGCCTGTAACTGCCTTTACTGTCCACTTTACTATCATTTAAACATCACTGACCATCTGCCTTTGAGCCTAGAGTTAGTATTACCATCTTCCTGAAATAAGGATGGCAAGGATATATTCAGTTCTGAGGTCATCTCTAAACCTTAGACACTCTCCATTCTCACCATTCTCACAACATAAATGATTTCTTTTTTATTTATAGACTTATTAATCTATAGATTGCTGCCAGATTTCCCTCACTGAAATAATCTTCCACCTTCACTTATTCTTAGTGTCTTCTACAAGTCAGTAGTTATAGACTTTTTTTTTTTAATCAATGTAGATAGCTTCCTTTTTTTATTACCCAGGTACTTTGAAGACTAGACCTTGCAGTTCTTTAATGTTAAGGAATCCAAGCATAAAGTAGTAAAATATCATTAGTAGATGCCTGGTAGTCTAGCGTCAAAGTCATTTTTATATATTTTTTTTTGCAAGCATAAAGTTTTTTAGCCCCCAGTCTTTCATATATTTTCCTTCAACAGCCAAAATAAAATAATTTGTTCATGCTATTTATTTTAAAATAATTTTGCCTTACTCAGAAATATGCCTTGCAGTACTGTTAGAGTATTTTAATTTGTAGTTATATGTTAAACCTTCCCTACCATTGTAGCATCCTATAATATTCATTTGTACATAGAAGAGCATTAATAATCATTGCTTATTATCAGATGTAAACTACACAGAGATTTACAATTGTTACATTTAACAGTTTAAAAATTATAGATTACTAGAGAATGAATTTGCCTAAAAATGCATCATCAACTACGGTACAAGTTGGCCATTGATTTCTGTCTGTTTATTATGCAAACCCAACTAGGCATGAAGTCCTAAGTGTCTGGAGGAGAGAATAGGGATAAAATTTGATTCCCTGCCTCTAATGAATCTCAGAGACCAGTACTTCTACCCCTGTAAAGTGTTCTGCCTCATATCTCCATCACCAGTAGGATATGAAGGTACTGAGCATCTATAAAAGTTAAGCTGTTCTTTGGTTGTGATTATATCTTTTTAGACATCCTCCTGCCTGATTGTTTTCCTTCATGATAGGAGTGAAAAATAACATGCATTAATCTCACACATGAGCCTCAGTCAAGAATCAGAGCCCCACTAAGTGAAGCTCTGGGTAAATATATATAATAGAAGTGATGGAATTATGACACTTTGAAATCAGTGGGGGTTGTGCTTTTGGTTTCACCTGAGCCAGCCCTTTTAGGATTACACTCATGTTTGCTAACCAGGATGGAAGAAATCATTGCAAGAGAAAGTCAGGATGTAGGAACAGTAAGGAGGGGAGAAATAACAGTTCCACGGATATATACTTATATTCACAGTGACTGCAGAAGCCTCATTTACATAGAAAATCAGGGTGGTGGCGGGGAATAGTTTCATTCACTTAAGTGGCCAAACAGAAGTTAAGAGCAATACTGAGTCATAAGAGCTGTGCAGACTTACCTCAGTTCAGGTTCTGATTTGCTTTGCACATAAATGTTGTCAGGTAGTTTTGTGAAAACATTTACAAACAACAGCAATTAACAGTAATAATAATACACATAATGCCAGAATGTCACCATCTCGTTACTAGTTTGCATTAAAGTCACTCCAAAGCACTCTGGCAAAAGAAGGCTTAGTAAGAGCTTAATCTAAATCACAATATGAGTATTTCAAAAAAGACCTAGTCTTTTTAATTCTATTGCCCATCATATGAGGTGAGGATCAACACTTTTTCATGCAAGTCTCACAAAAATTAAATGTGAATAAGACATATTTCTAAGTATATAGTGTTCATGTTAAGAGTGGTGATTACAGATATCAGCTGTACAGAGCATGAATACACTGACAAGCTCCTGGAAGAATGATGTTCTCTGAGCTCATCATTGCATACTTGAGCAGTCTGAATATTTTATATTCATGCTAACTGTCATGCTTCAAGTCGAGTTGTTTATACTAGGAAGACATACACCTAGTACTACTACTCATGTTTACATTTACCTTGCAAACATCAGCAAAACGTCTCCTTCTTGTAAGCATTCCCTGTCTCTCCCTCATCCGCTCCAATTCAGACATTAAAATTATTCAAATAGGCCACATGGTAGCGGATTAAAAAAGAAAGATAAAAATTGCATCAAAGAAACTAAAGTGGACCTTCTAATTCAATACTCTTTGTTTACAGTAAGCTCTTTTCCACTAACAACTGGTATAGAAGAACTTCACTGAATCAAAGAAGAAAATGTAGAATGGGGATCTAAAATAACATCCCGATACAGATGTCACTGAAGGGGGCATTAGAATATGGTCCTTGCTAAAAATGCAAACTCACAAAGCACAGCTATTACCCCCCAGCAAAATCATTCCTAACATTCTTTTATATGACAGTTATATCCAAGACTCACATAACATATGACAGTTAAATCAAAAGCATTTAATACTACTTGTTTAGGGATGCTGAGTATTTTACCTGAATCACATTTAAAATTTTTAAGGAAACAACTAAAATTTTGAAACTTCCATGGCTTGCTTTCAAAGAGCAGTAAGTTGAAATGCCTCATGAATAGCTGGCCAGTTCTCAGACACCACAAAGCTTTGAGGGGCTCCAGGTAAAAGATTTTTTTCCCCCCTCCTCCAGCAAAAAAACACTTTTTAGGCTGCTGTTCTCCCACTAGCTCATTTGGCATTAAGGGCAAGAAAAAGGACCATCTTCTTCATAAGATTCAACCATCTGGTTGCAGATTATGCAGTATATCCGCCTGGACACATCATGTTTACCAGGACAGTCACAGAATAATTTCTCCAAGTAGTCACTCCACGGTGTGACCACTAAACAGTCCCCCTTGTTTGACCTCCAGGTCCACCACCTTGGAATGACTTTATACAGTGCAAGTTCGCCCACGTCTGCACATGATCAACAAGCATCTCCAAACAGCTGCTACAGTCCTGATCTCTGGGCAAGTATTTTTAGGATTTCTTTCTCTAGTAGCCAGCTCACATAGACTGGGATTACATTATAGACAAACCCTTACTACAAGTAATTCTTCTGGACTATGAAGGTACTCAACAGAAAGTGTACCAGTGCACAGCATCTACAGCATGGCTTTGACCAGGCTTCTGAGGACAGCTGCATGGAAATCAGCTTCTAGTTTTTTTCATATAATCATCACAAAAATTCAGTACTGCACACCTGCTACTCAGGCACCTTAAGTGAACATTTTTCATAAAGACTGGCTTTTTGAATTAGGCTGTTATAGGAAAAAGGTATCTTTTAATGGTACAAAAGAGGCCACAATCTCAGGTAAGAGAGTAACTACCAGAGTCTAGTGACAATAAGGCTTATACTGAAAAACGACAAGCTAAATTTAGCAGCTGCTTCAATGGCATATTGTTAAGCACTTTCTTGCAGGTACATACCTATGCTTGCTGACATCTGCTATGAAGCTTTAATCTCAATGCTCAAGTTTATTGCACTCCACTCAATAAATGAAAAAAGAAATTCTCCATTCTTCAAATATTTTTTTCATACAGCATAAGCAAAACTCAAGCTATTTCCAACATGAATTACACACACAGAGGTCTGTAACCTTCTCATCAGATGATATATAGAGAACAATAAAAGGATAATTTCCAACCCACTTACACTGAATTTACACAGGTGCCTTAATCAATAAGAATTACTCAGCGAACTGATGAGCCATCATCCCAAGATATTCCCAAATGGCTATACAAGAACTTTGCATCTTTCAAAGGCCATGAAATTTGAAAACTATAAATGTTACTACATAATTTAGCATGAATTTTTCCCAAAATATTAATATATTTTATAGAGACTCAGACTAAATCAGCAAAATTAAACCTGAAGAAATCAGTCTTTTATTTCTTTCCTCTCTTTTGTCTGTTTTATTTTGAGAAGACTAGACATATGATAAACTCACACTAAGATTACTAAAACAGTTAAGAGGCCTAGGAGGCCCAGGGATTTTTTTCTTTCTTGTCTCCTGTGTTACGTGCAATCATTAAAGAGTGGATAATAGTCTGAAAATCCTCAATCATGCTTCAAGTTGTTACATCTGTGCAGGAGATGTCTGTAATTCTGTAAATTGTTTGGATGCAGCTAAGTGTAATCCATTCCTGTCAAGATAAGGTTAGTCTTGGCACTACTTCTGTGGGATCAATGATAAGTCCCTTTTTCAGAATATCTGAGGCTGCCCATGAATCACAAGACCTTTGAGTTCCACCAGAAGAGTTGGGCATACACCCAAAAAGGTTTTCTAGATTACAAGGCTGTAATATGCTTCTTTCATGTTGATACATATAAACTTTCTTCTAAAGTAAGTACCAGAAAAGGTTGGTGAAATCGTGTTACAGCCTTCTCTGGCCCAAAGACTTGGATTCTTCCCCAAGTTCAAGAAGAAAGTAAATTTAACACAAAGCAGACGCAAGAAAAAACTACGATGTACTCTCTGCATGTTTACAGGGTCTCAGCCAGAAGTCTAGCCCAACTCCTGCTATTGATCTCCCAATAGGACGAGTCAGACCACATTTCTATGGCACGTGCTCCATTCCTCTTTGCTCTGTCAATAAACTGCTCTATTTCGCAGGCTAACAGAGTATATACTGTCTGCCAGCACACACACTAGTTTATAGTGAGCCAGGAATCTATAGGCCCTTTCTAGTGAGCCACTCTGGAAGGGAGAAGAGGGAGGAGGGTCCCTTTGACTGGTACCAATTATGCAATTATGTAAGTCACAATAATGCCCCCCTAACGTGGTCCAGAGGGAGGTCCTTGGGCTCCATTCTCAAATGGTCTTTCTAACCCTCCTTTACAGAAGGATATTCAGTAAATAAGGTATTTCTGTGACCTACAGCAAGCCCGCACACAACTGTTTGCATTATATACTGTTTCATTTCACTCCCTGGCACTGCTCTTTGGTGACTGTTACAGCCCATAAAGCCATCTGTTAGGAACGTGCAGTCGTAAAATTATTAATGCCTATAGCCTAAAACCCACCCTAAGTAAATAAACAGTACCAGAAGGCCCAGTGCAAAATTCTGGGATGTTAAATACACAGGAAATACACAGAGCTGTAAATCTTCTTAATAGCTCTACGTGCAATTATGTATTCACTTGAAATTCAAATATCACGCAGAAAGGCTAGACAGAAGTTGCTTCTAAAATAGCATGCTGCAGATTTGCTTCAGAGTTGAACCCCGCATGAAAAAATCTGCGATGCTATTGTGAAGCCTTGTGACATTTGGAGCTGCCGGGATTATCCGATTAAATAAGAAAACTCGTAGCAAAGAAATTCACGACGATCACACTCCTCAAGGCTCAAAATCCAGAGAACAAAGAAGGAGGCTTCCAAGTTCAAACCATTCCAGTTCTGAAGAGGGGAGGGCAAAGGAGATTCGCCTTCTTGGGTACGTGGCAGTGCAGCAATGAAGAAAACATTAAGAAATGAAGTGCAGCTGCATCTTTAACACTGCAATGGCCAATCTCTTGAGTAAAGGACAGAAGGCTGCCACCTCAACCACCACGCGTGCTGGCTGCCACACTAATGTAAGCACAGAGCCTCTGGGCCCTCCAGTGCTCCAGCCCAACTCCCTTCAATGATCCTTGCCAATGGAGTCTCCAAGAGGCTGGCACCGAGCCTGGCCCGTTGAGTGTCGCCCACGGGATGCGAGACAGACACAGTCTGCTCTGCTTCCCATCCCTCCCACAGCTTGGGACCATATTTCACGCCACAGCACAGAGGAGCAGCCATCCCCCAGCTTATTAGCCACAGAGCCCAATGGAGAGCAGCAGCAGGAGACACAAGGATCCGAGGAGCAGCTGGAGCAGGGGAAAGGCTGTGGTGTTGCAGACATTAAGTGCATCTTTTAGAAGAAAATGGTCTTAATGAGGCTGATTAGCTTCCTAGTTGCAGCTTGGCATCAGCAGTGATAAGGCCACATATCTGCAGACTGGGTCCATGCAGAGTTATCTGGATTAATAACATCAGCCCTGGAAAGCCAGCCAAGATCCTGCTGAAGAAGGGCAAATATTGACTGCCTGGCAACTTGCTGTTCCCCTTGGAGCCTAATGCAGGCAGCAGCCCCTGTCACGAGGAGGCAGAGGAGTCGCTCTTACATGAATGGCAAAATCAACAAGGCTGCAAGACCAGCTATGCCACAGCCAGCATGAGGCATGAGCCAGCTGCTGTAAACATATTATATGACAATAAACATATTGTATGACAAAATCATCCTGGGGTGTAACCATTTGATGTTAAACCCAAACAAAGCAGAATCACTTCCCTCCCAGAGCACCCTTGGGACACTTGAGGGGTAGGATGAACTCACCACTCACATGACACCAGCACCACCAGCGTATGGGAACCAGGACACGGTTCCATAGCTGCAGCTCAGAAAAAAAAATGTGCTCTTGCAAAGAATTTGTCCATCTTTAGCCTTAACCCCAACACAACCACCCTTTATTGAAGATAAACACAGTTACTGAGTTTAGCGAGCATGTTACTAGATGTGAAGAAATTTTAAATGAAATCCATTAGACAGACTCCTGTATAAAAAAAGCTATATTTGAAGCAACCTCTTACTTTAATAGGGCACAATCTCTACCTGCTAAGAGCCCCTGGTGTGTTTTAAAACCACAGCAACCTAACAGAAACCAGGAGAGAAGTTACTTCTTTATATTCTATTCTCTAAAAGGAAAAAGTTTTAAAGATCCTCCCGTCTGACTTGAGCACTGCAGTGGAAACAAGAGGGTTTTATTTCAAGCACAGTTATTTTTGCTGTTTAAAAATGCAGTGCCCTTTCCACCTAATCTTACTTGGTTTATATCTGCAGCTTATGCAGAGTTCACTTTTTAAGCTTTGGGTTTTAATCATGGGTGAGGGAGTTCAGAGCTGTGCAAGTCACAAACACAGGGTCTTTATTTATAGTGTGCTGCACATCTGTGCTTTCTCTTAAACTGTCAGCTTCCATAAACTGACTTGGGAACCACATTTTGACACATCACAAAGAAACAAGCACCTTAGACTTGTCTATCAGGTTTATACAAGATATTCAAGATATACATATCCTTGAAACACTCCTTTCTCCAGTTCTCAGTTTCTTTCTTTCTCCAAGTGAAAAGTGTTCAATGAACAAGATTTTGTGGATTAATATTTAAAAAATCAGCAGTATCGAGGATACTAACACAAAGTGGACAACATAGTCCAAGAATTAGGGGGCAAGAGCACAACCATCAGACAGGCAAGAACCCAACCCAGAATGAGAAACTGCCAAGGTAATTGGAGGGCTCAGATATCCTGAAGATTAGTATTTTTTCTCTTTCTACTTACAGGGCAAAGTTTTCCACTTCCATGTAGTTTCCTACATATCAAAGCTCCATAAATGAGGAACTAAAGGAAAAAATCTAGACTGGACCTACAAATACAAGGAGTCTCATATGAAAATGGAAATATATTACAATAATCATAAATCATCCCTCAGATGGAAACACACAGTAGCTCCAATTGCAGATGAAGACTTCCAAAATCTGAATTCTGTTCCCAGCTCTAATGCAAATTTCCTTTTACTTTTGATAAATGATTTCATTTCTCTGTGCTTCTCATCTGCCAGACAGAAATAATTCTGTCTTTTATTTATCCCACCTATTTATAAACTTGCGGGAAAGAAAAATAGGAAGTGACAACAGTGGCTGGAACTGTTTCTTAACTGTGCCCAATCTGATCTAGGCTTGGATCTCTGGATGTTATTGTAATATCAATGAACTTTTCCTGAGGCAGAGAAAAAGAGAATGCCTTGCCAGAATATCTTGCAAATAAGAGGAAAATGTTAGGCAAACAGTAAACGTCATTTTCAATGACACCCTTTAATGCCTCATCTCACATTTTAGCCACCAATAGTTTTTTTTGATAGATTTTCTACTTTATTGAATGGGACATAGTGATCTTCTCTAGACCAGATGAATGCACCAGTCTTTCTTATCCATCAGGCATGTCCTACTGTCTCTCTAGAGACAGGGCATCATATGAGAAGGGCATCTAGAGAAGGGCATCATATGAAGCTTCAACAGAGGCTTCTCTATGGATCCAAACCTGTACCTTCCACCAAAACCAAGTCCATAGTTCATTTTTCAGTTCTAATATGCAACAGGTTTTCTTCGAGAGCAGGGCGACTCGATAGATCAGTATTTTCTGAATTATATATGTTGGAAGATATCCTAGACACTCTATAATTAGGCAGCAAGGAAAAGCATTTCTGATTCATTAGGTCAACTTTAATGGTTTCCTCATTAAAAGTTTTTGCTGTTAAGCTGACAGAAGCTGGAATTTAATAGTAGCTTCCAGCACTTTCTTTATTAGCTGATCTCTATTGAATCAGTCTTTATCACCTGAAGAGATATTTTAAATGGAAATTCCTCAGCCCCAAGCAACCTAGATTGACCAAAGGCCTAGAGATTGCTCTGTCCCTGCTTTAATAAACTGACTGTATATATTGCTGCAAAGGTCAGTCCTCATTAGTCAGTGATGGCCATACAAGTTTTAACACATTATATTCCAGTGCTAATTTGTCACTTGTTGAGACTACCTTGTTGATATTAAATAGCAATTTCATATGATGAGGTTGATAAATACAAATTTTTGAAGAGCTTTTATGAAATTCCCATTCCATTCACAGTACTTAGATGGTTCTGTGCTCATCTAAGAAGCTAGCTACTGTAATTTGGTAGGATATAAATTTAAGTTCCTTTACTGTGCCCTCTGAACACAAATTAAAGACAATTCATAGGTTAGTCTTCTACATGCCTAGAGTTTTTTTCTAGCTAATTCATTATAATTAAATTTTTCTGTCAGACCTCAGAAAACAAACAAAACCAAAAAACTAGATCATCTTCCATTATTGTTCTATTTGGGGTCTGAATTTGGAGAGGACCGTGAGGTTTTTTTTCCCCTTTTTTCTTTTTTTTTTTTTTTAAAGCAGAAAATTCTCTCTTCCCTCTTGTTAATGTTCCAGGTCTCAGACAATGAATTTTCATATATAACAAGCTCACTGACCTGTAGACAGTAATGACTGTATAACTTGGTCATCTGAGAATAACACAATTGCAAATACATTAAAGAACCTGGTCTACTGGATCCAATCAACGGTGTCCTATTTTAATTAAAAGCCATCCTTCTCAGAAAACTATCTTGATTTTTGCATGACTCCTTTATAGGTGTTTGGCTTTGAGGTTGCAAGTCACTTAGAGGAGTTAATTTCCATTTAAACTTTTACAGCTGCAATGAATATAATTTGAGGGGCTTATGGAGCATGTGGGGAGACCTGCTTGCTTTATGGCATGAGGTCATGCACTTCCCAGGGCTTAGGAAATGCTGAAGCTTCAATCCAACTGCACCTCTCATGGATTCTGTGCGTGACCTTGATGAAAGTGTCTCTCAGGGCTTCGTTTTCCTCAGGCACAAGACAGAGGTGACATTGTCATTCTCTCACACTTGGCCTGTCTTGCCTGTATCATAAATTGTGTTGGCAGAGACTCCCTCTCACTGCTTGTTTGCAAAATGCGTAGCGTGCACCTTACAAAGCTGTAGAAGTTAACATAATATATATTAAAATAGTGATTCATATGGTAACATACTAACAGCTTTTCTTATCACAAGGCTAAGTAGGTGCTATAGGTAGGGCTGTTTTTTCCCCCCGCAGTGGTATGGGATGAGAGAAGTGAACAAGAAAGGTCACGTGGGATGGGGAAGACAGTGCCAGAGGCAGTTCAGCTCCAACATTCTTCTCATCAAGCTTCCTCAAACACTAATTACATTAATTTGAAATTCAGCAGATAATTAACTAGGGAATCTTCTTTGGTAAGACACCGAAAACTGCACAGAAAGGGAGGGCTTTGGTCTTGCCCAGTGTGTTCAGCTTTGCAAGCTCACTTCTTTTTTGGTAGGAAAATTATGAGGACCCTGAAGCTCAGCTAGTAATGATGCTTTGCCTGGTAATCTCCTTGTGGGGAGAAATAAAAAGCTGGCATATTCCATATGAAGACATGACTGTCCACATATGCACAGGCTTCTAGCTCAAGAGTGACCTTGGCATTCTTTGTCAACATTTCATGGTTTTAATGAAGGATTAATATAGGAAGGAGGGGATAACAGCAAAAGAGGGAGTAGATGAGGAAACACGTGGGCAGTAAAGTAGGAAAGAGCTTTCAAAAACCCTTCCAGCCTCACAAATCATAAAAAGTGACCAAGAGGAACACTTACAGAATCAGTCTCTGGAACAAGGATCAAATAACTCAGCACAACAGCACTTTAGAGACAATGTAAAAGAAAATAATAACAATTTTATTTGTGGAAGAGGAAAACATTAGATTCCAGGTTAGCAAGCACCATGAATAACACTAGCTGGTGGACATCTTGAGCTTAAGTCCTATCATGACCACTCAACACCAAAATACCCCAGCCTTCCCTACATGAGCATAGATACATTGAATAGACTTTTGTGCATTGCCATGAGCAGCATCAGAATGGAAATCCAGACTAGTTGTGAAGAATGACCACAGATTATTCATGATCCACTGTAAAAGTTGCATCCAGATGTAGGCTGTCTTCCAGTTTTTGATATAACTTAGACAAACCTCAAAGTGGCAGACTCCTTGCTGAACAGAACAGTCCTTAAAGGGGGAAATAATAGGAAGGTTTAGAGGCATGTGGAACCCATTAGAAGTGGCATGTTTGCAGGGACAAATTATAAATTGCATCAACTAGAAAAGCATCTTAAAAAAGCTCTCTTAGGATTTCATCTTGTATGGAACTGCGTGAACCCAACCAAAGCATGTTGTTTCAAATCTTCAGTTCTCTATCATTTCTTCGTTTTACTGCAATTCTGGGAAAGCACCCAGAACTAACAACAGCTAAACCCCCCCATACCATAAGACCCACCTCAGTGGCTAGAACAGGGAGAGGGGCATTCACCTAGGCACCATCGTGTACACTCACGGCATCTGCAGTGCTCACAGAAAAATGCCATTTCAATGGAATGATGGGGACAGAATTCACATTTTTGCAGCTATTCCACACTTGGATGTAATAGACATGTGGCTTCTGTACTAGCTAGGAGGGACACAGGGTGCTCTGCAGTAGCTGCACATTTGCTGCGAGCGGTAGATTTCAGCTCCCTGGCCCCTGCCACCCAGCAGCTACCTGGAGTCCAACTTCTAACTTGCCTGCTTTATACAGATGTAATGGATATTACCCTGAAAGAACACGAACCAGTCATTCATTAGCATCAGACATGCAAAACAAATTTAGCTAAGCTGATTACTATAATATAGTAGCCAAGAGCACTGTTCAAATTGACGTGGGAGAAGAAATGCCTTTGATACTCTCAACACAACGAGCCGTCTATTTTTGTGAAGTCTCATGTTTCCTAATTACCTTAATACTTTAAGAATTAGGTAATACCAGTGTAGAGTCACTCACAACGGGCTGAGTTCACAGCCTCCCATTCCGTGGTACTTACAGGGAATGTTAATCTGATACAAGAGTCTGGCTGCAGCATCAGGCATTATCAGGAATAATTAGTCACATCTCAAGAGAAGAAACACCGTAGAGTGCCACGGAGCAGAAACCAGAGTTCAACACAGAAAACACTACAGACACGGCTACAAGTGCATCCTCCTCACTGTGTCCTGCCCTCTGCAGTGATGAATGGTTTTTGCCAACAGCTGCACTACGGTGAGGGACTGTCTGCTTAGCACCACCCTCACCTAGCCAAAAAGTGAGGAGGAAGCAGCATCTGCCACGTGTGCCAGAAGATACCTAGCACCTGCTGCAACCCCGGAGACCTTCACCAGTCTGTACACAACTAGAGGAGGTAACTGCTGGAGAAGGTCCAAGTCACCCCTCTTCCAGTAATCCTAGAACTTTGGTCTTGGAGTCTTGCATCAGTGTGTTAGATGGCAGATAGGACATGTGCTGCAATAGCTGAGCATGGCAGTGCTGGCTGGGATGAAACAGGACCTTCCGTGCTAGCCCCATGATGCGTGCTTCGCACCACGGTATTTTCTCTGTGTGTTTATTTGTGGGAAGGTCCTAAAAAAAGAAAGCAAAGCATCCTAAATTGGGAGCAGATGAGGTCTGCCTATTATTCCAAGTCATTCTACAACAGAGGACAGAGAACAAAAGCAAGTAAGGCCAGTGTGTGGCAACCTGCAGTGCGAGACATTAAGCAGACCCTGCTGACAAGTCAGCTTCCCATTCAGTGCTTGGGCAGGGCTCCTTCTAGTCCACAACATCAAGCACAAGAAGGAAATGACCTTTGCACATGATATCAACACCTGTGGCTGAGGCACAAGACTTGGACTCCTCAGCTTAAATAAAACAAAAAAGGAGCTGGGAGCACTGTTAAACCTTCCACAGCTACAAACTGCTCTTTCACACACAATACACACAATTAGAACACACTTAAACCCTGCATTATGGGGACAATAGGCTGTAGCAGCTCTAATCCAAGTGAGTCATTAAGCTGTGCCACTTCAGTAGGAACCTGCATCCTTAAAAAGTGTCTGCGTATCATACAATCCATCTGTGTAACACAGTCCATACAGCCCAGTTCCAGCAATTAACTTAACTACACTTCTCCATGAGCATATTGCTACCATGTGTATGCATTAGCATCTTGGCAATATTTTCTTTTTGTAAAAAGATGGAAAGTATTAGTGCCAACGTGGTAAATCTGTCTATGTCTGTCTGTATGTCTAAGCCTTATGGCTGTTGCTGGGAATTCTCCTTTGCATTCTGTGTGCGTTAGGCTACCAGCTGCTTTTGGAACTTCCTTAATCCACTTCAAATGTATTTTGCACTTTTACATTGAGATAAAACCCTATCAAGATGACTAGCCAAGGATGATGACAAATTGAGCTGGAAGGTTTATGGGGAAGAGGCAGTTAACCATCCAGTCCAAACCACCTGGTCAAACTTGACTCTAGAAAGGTAACCATACAAGTCCTCTAGTGATCTTAAACAACTTCCTTATCCTTGCCATGTGACGCAAGTAAATGAAGAGAAACCTAAGAGGAAACATTAGCAGCTTCCAAGCTTGAAAGGACACTGTATAGTTCAAGGATAGATGCCAAAAGAGAAGCAACCTATGCAAAACCAGACTCAAGAGACTCTGATCTAAGCCCCAAAACACTCGAGAATAACTAGGAAACTGAGGCAAGAATGTGTGCTCAGGAGTCTGTTCCTCTAGATTGCTATGGATGCACATCCTGCATAACAGATGGGAAGCTCCAAAAGTTGATCTGAACTGGTACATCCACACATCACAGCATCCTGCAGTGATCTGCAGCCATCTCTGCTGCCTCCTGCATTGCTCATATGTTTCTGGAATTAGACACCAGAGCTAGTTTGGTTATCTAGATAAGGTCTAAATTTCTTCTGCCACCCAGAAGGACGGATATCAGGGCCAGCCTCAGAAGACATAGACCCAGAGGAAGGAGCTTCACCCAAGGTTGTAAAGCCATTAATCCTACACTGAATATTTAGAGTTAATTATCCACAAATGTTTTGCCATAGAATGGACAGAAAGCTTGTCAAAGCTCAAATATGGTAATAGTCATGCAATTCAGTCATATAACTATAAAGCATCAAAAATAATCTAAGCAATATTTGGTGAATCATCACTCCCAAGCTATTTCTGCCTATACCAAGTTTTGCCAGTAGCAAATACATGAGAAAAATGCATAGGGAAAATCCAGAGGCCTTCAACTCAGAATTTTTAGCAAGCACTGCCTGAATCATGATTTGTCATTACCTGCTAGTCAATGCTGTAGGAATTCCCTCCCCCTTCTTTTCCAGTGCCTCTAAAGGGAAAAATACACTTGAGGAAAAATATTTTAGTAAAATGGAATGCTAATTTAAATCAACCTTGTGACCTGGAGCACTCAGCTGAGACTTTCACAGGTTGATCAGGATTAGCAGTAGCACAGATTAAAAACTAAAGTTTCCTTCTCCTGGGAAAAGTAATTTTTGTCATGTGCAGACTCCCCAAATGGGATGAAAAGTCAACACAAAGCAGAACGAAGAGATGTACGTACTTTCTCAAAGTCTATCTTCATGTTGAACCATATCCACTTAAGTGCTTCAGTGTCTTCTGGAAATTATAATATTGGTGCCTCCATCCACACACAGCAGTCATGGGATTCCTGAGATGATCCACATCTAGCAGAACCAGAGGTTCATCATGCTCCATCATAGGAGATATAATCCAGCCTGGGAAAGGATCCCAAGAAAGAACAGAAAAATGAGATGCAAGATCTAAAGCACTTGTATGGGACTACAGAAGCTCAGGTAAATGAAGAGGCACACAGAAGTGACATGAAACATTCCAAGAAGAACAACTAAAACAAAGTATCTTAATGCTATTAAGCCCCACATGAAATAGCCATTTATACTTTTCAGTTTACTTAAGAGCATTCAAACCTTCTGGAAAAAAACAAAAAACTTAAATATTCCTGTATTTTGACTCTGCTTGTGTTTGGGGTTCCCAGAGGACAGACAAAAAGCACATAGTCACTTAGCCCAAAAATAATTTAAATCAATGAAAGAATCCAGGGGGAGAACAAATAACTCTGAAGAGATCATGTTGACAACTCCTCCTTAAGACTATTGCTAAGGAGTGACCATCCTGTTGAATTAGAAGGATGGGGCCAAACGCGGTACCTTCAAGTCACTACTTTCCCAGGAAAGGAGACAGAATCTGCTCCTGGTCAAATACTAAGGACTCCAAGGGTTCAGGCAGCTCTGCATCCAGGCAGAGATCTGCCCGTGCCCCACCAGTCCTCTGCATACAGGCTTTGGAAGCAAGTCTCACAAGCCCAGCTTTCCTGTCCCTGTACCCGTGACGCTCATCCCTGAGTAAAGAGGCTGAGGCATGGGGAAGCAGTAAAAGCAATTGATTCCCAAAGCCAGGCATGCAGAGAAAGCAGTATCAGCTCACTGTTCTGCTTTTAGGCTGTGAAAGAAAATAACTGAAGCCATAACTGGGATAAAGTCACTTTTGCGATTTTAATATATATTTCAGGACAGAAGACATAAGGCATCTCACTGAAAAGCCAAAAGTGCACATTTGCACTTCATTCTGGATTTGTGCCAGAGGGAAGCTGTAACTGAAGCAGCTGCAGGAGCACCTGCACCTCCAGCTAGAGAACAGAGGAAGCCAGATGTGGGCAAACAGCTGCCACGTGCTTGGCCAGTGGTCAGGTTGATGTGATCGTCTGCAGCTGAATTCAGAGCTCTCTGGAACACTGAGGTTCGGTTACTTTCATATTCCTCAACTTTTTGTTCTATGTTTAAGGCTTGAGATTGATGGAATAACTGGAAGATTTTTTGGTTGTTGTTTGTGGGGAGTTTTTTTGGGGTGGGGGGTTTGTTTATTTGTTTTTAATGAATAAGCACAAGAAACAGGAGTTTTCTGTTCAAACAACTCACTTTGAGTTTAAAGTCAGTAAAATGATTAAAAATATTTCTCTTGCCTATCTTGGCACATAGGTCTACACTGTAGAAGCTCATACATTTTGTTTCAAGTACTCCCCTGCTTTCTTTTTTCCCCTGTTAGTGCTGACATCCCCCACGTTTCAAATCCCAACACCCTGAAGACAGATTGTATACTGAGCATATTTACATGAGGTGGGATATACCTCGCATTCAAGTCCAGATAGCTAAGTGTAATCTGTAGCCTCTATAGTCTGCAGTTGTGCCTTAAACCACAATGCAACACTGCTCACATTAAGCCATGCTTGGATTTCCAAAAAGCCACAGCTGCTGCACAGTGGCTGCTTGTTAGTCCAGATGAACTAACAGCATTGGATTCTCATTCTGAATTCACTTTCCAATTGATGAATGAAATTCACTATAATCATTTTGCAAACAATTTCTAAATTAAAAATCAATTCACTGTTTAATAGCCACCAAAGAAACATAGGTAAATTAAATTAAGTAAAAGAATGACTATACGGGGGGTTTGTTAGTGTTTTGCAGCATCATAGTGAACCCGGTGAACTACAGTGCAGTTTATAAAGGCACCTGGGATCACCTTGAAAAAAATGGTGCAGCTTTATTATCTGTACAGCTGCAACAAACTCAGGGCAGGTGGGATGAGAGAAAACACTAGATCCATTTAAACAGTATTTTGGCATGGGCCTGTTCATAATCCTTAAGAATAACTTCCTTCTGGACCAGATATGCCAGCAACATCACAGAAACACCTGGAAAACAATGATTGGAGGACACTAAAAGCCACTGCTAACTTTACCAGAGGTTCATTGCCAGCTTCTAATCATAAGATGCATCATTTTGTGATTTCAGGTAGAGCAGAGGTTCATCTCTCATTTCCAAGGATCATGACACTCATCTTTGCTATTGGTGCTTGAAGTCACACTTTGGACCTCAAAGATTTAACACAATATAAAGCAGTACAACACAGGAGAAGCCACTTGAATATCTGCCATCACTCTCCATTAAACCAAAGATCACTGCCTCCACTTGCATGAAGAGGAGGAACTACATCTTGCCAAGTCTACTGGCCTTAATGCTGACCACTCAGCCTAGAAGGGTGAAATACAGAATTAGGCTGGAAAATGACACAGAAAACATGTTGCACACATGCAAACAAGACTCTGGAATCCTGGCAGGAAAAGTAATACAACAGGAAAGAACGAAGAGGACACGGCTAGACAAAGTCACCATCTTGGGAAGCAGTTGGTAAAGAGACGGACAGATTTAGCATTGTAAACAAGCTACAAGATTCTCCATGGGAAGAGCAGACAAATCATCATGGATTACTACAGTGTCTGAGCCATATCTCCTTTTTGCAGATTTTAAAAAAATCTGCTTATTTGTATACAGAGAGTGATGCAGGTGTTTATCTTGGAATGACACTTAAGTCAAATGCTATAACTAGCCCTGTAAACTTTCTCTCATTCTAAACATACTTCCCACTTACAGAACAAATAAAAAAAAAAAATAGTTGAAACAGTAAAAAGTATCTACATACATTCTTTTAACTCATGATTTTTTTCCTTCCTATTTTGAGACCAGTTAGGATCTAGAACTCACTGTTCCAAATACAAGAACTTAGTAGGAATTGAAGATCAGAGCAGCAAGCAGGAAAAATATCTATAGAAACCCTACTTGGCCAGCATGCTAAAGAAATTCCGGGATATAAAGGAAAGATACGTGATCTCCCAAGGCTATATATTGCTGTCCATGTTAAGGGTGTTGCAGCAAGTGCTGGTTTCAGGTCCTTCTACATTACCTAACAGCATTGTGAGCTTCCAGTCTCCTCATGCTCATAGGGGATGTCCTTCCAGTTACACTACATACAAGTGCGTATGCAGAGTTCAAATAAGTGATTTTTACATGCAGATTACAGCGGGAGAAAAGAAACAATCATCTATATCCTGCCCCAGCAGCTGCAGCACTCCTGGGGCAGCAGTATCAGAGCAGCTTCATTGTGCAAACTCAGCTGGACAAAAATAAGGTTCTTCAAGACAAGCGATTATTCAACCTCGTCCCTCATGGATCTTCTATACAAGCTTTTGGGACATTACCTGGGTATGCATAATCTTCAGAGAACTCTGCAGCAGTGAGTGCAGAGCAACTGTGAAAACTGACTGCACGAATGGAGGGAGAAGGTATCCTTCTCCTGCAGCTGCCTGGCAGAGCTAAAGCACCAGCCCGTTACTCAGCCCCGACCCTAGTTTGGTGTTTTGGTGTGCCAAGTACAAACCTCACATCTGCGCTTCAGATGTCCATTCAGGTGGAGATGCATTACTCGCTCCATATAGAACCAGAAGAGCAGAAGTGGGGGAGAGGGCAACATCTTTCACATTTTCTGACAGTCCTCATGCATTTCAAAATCAAGAGCTTTGGAATAATCCACATATCCCACCTATGTCGGAACCCATTCAAACCTCACAGGGAGAGCAGAACGAGTGTCTAATGAAAGGGTAATTACAGTCCCTAGATAGCTGGAGTTCCATGAATTTACCATCCACACAATGTCTGCTGACTCCTTAGATGTGCCAAAACCCTCATCTATCTTCCAGGAAATTGAAGGACTTGCTTAACAAGAATAATATCATTCCTAGGTTGATTTTTGTAAGAGTTGCATCACTAACAGGTGTTGCAGCACTTAGGGAAAGCAGCCAAAGGACAAAAAAAGTAGATCCCACCTCAACAGTAAGATTTCAAACACTGCCAGGAAACTGAAAAGTATATTTGGAAGTAGTTAATAAATTAAACTCTGTAACCTACTTTTCTTGTGCTCCGATCAGCAATTTCGTTGCCATATATATATAGACTGACTTATACTCACACATATTGGCTTACACAGAAAACTTCATTATTCTTCTGCCAAACAATTATCTTGAAACACAAAGTTTCCCAAAATGCTCTTGAGTACCTAACGCTCAAATAGATCAACTTATTCTCTGAACAGGGCAGAAGTAATAAATTTGATATGGCTATCATGGGCTGTATATTTTAGACTGATTTTATTCTTTCTAGAAGGCTTTATACCTATGAAAGCTTATATTTATGAAGATACGCTTACAGGCAGGATTAAGTCTCTCCTGATTGCCCAACTATAATGCAAAATATGTAAATAATGTGGTAAATTAAAACAGTTTTGTTGGTTTTTCTTTTCAAATGAAACCTAACTGTAAAAGGAGATTTCCCTCAGCATCGTTCTTTTCTTAAATTACAATGTAACCCTCCAGTCCAACCATATCCTTACATCCTGAAGTTCTCTTTTCTCAGGCACCACCTTCCAGCGAGGCTGCTGCAGATCTTTGTTCCAGAAAAGACTGCTGCACTTGTTCTACTCTGAAGCAATGAGACTTCAACACAAGCAGACCAAGTAGTGCTGAAGCAACAAAAAAATAAAAGCAACTTGCATTTAGACACTACACAGGCACTGATCACACTTTACACAGATACTGATCACCAGAAAGTACAATTACTTTATTAAATTGAAATCCATGAATAATTCACCAGTTTCAGCTGATAACACTCAGTAGTGGCACAGTATTTGATGATCAATAATTTCTGAGATTTTTCCTGTTTTTGAGACCCCGATATTTTATAACTGAACAATTTAAGCACTATATCTGATTGTTTAATTGGACACACTGCATCAATCTTATCTTCCCTATTGCAATTTGGGGAGGTGCTAGTTCCTCACTTTTCAAACAAACATATTTCTCACCAGGAATTACAAAAATGGGTTCTCTAAGAATAAGACTCTCAATTCTGAACTTTGAGCTCCACTTTTGCTCTCACTGAGCAGCTAATAGCCTTCACATAATAAGTTTACGGGAAAAGATAATTCTAGGTTCACTGCAATCATATTTAAGCCTCATATGGCACTGAGGTTTACAATAAGTGACAGTGCAAAGACTGAATCTGATTTTGATTTGACCCTGTGCCCAACACTGTGGTCCTTCAAGAACACATGATTTCCAGCAGAGACAGAAGATACGTTCAAAATGTCAGTCTTGGAAATAGTCTTCAAAATTAAAGCAAATTCCTATATTTATCTAATTTTTTTTTCCTACAGGAAAAACTGCTTTCTAAACACAGCTGCTTTTCAAATGCAGTGTCATTAGTTTTCACATTCAACAAATCTTACAAGTTGCCAATCAAGTTTATTCACTGACAGAGCATTTTCCTGTGACTGCTGGCTTTGTGGCATTAGCTTAGGGTGCAGAAATCCAGCCTGTTTTTTCAGAGTTCCGGCAGCAGGGTAAATACAAAAGACTTATTCAGCTCCTCAGCCTGTGTCAATGCAGTAGCCTGCTCCACACTGCAGATTCCAACTGCTTTTGCCATTTAAGCACGTCTTAAGAGGTGGATATAGACACCTTTCTTGAAAAATCCTGGAGAGGTTTCTAGTCTCTCCCTTTCTCACTATGAGCACTTTCCTTTCTACTTAGCTTGGGTTTGCCTTTTCTAAAGGTTCTCCTATTAATCCTGCTTACATGAAACTTTATGCTCCCATGGTTGATTTTCCTCTTTAAAACTCTCAAGTCTCCACTCACAGGTATGTGCTTCGCTATTTCTTCATGGCCCCTTTTATCAACTCCTGCTCAAACATTTATACATATATACACACACACTATACATATATATATATATATACACACACACACCCCTCTCAAATATCCATATATTGGGGTTCTAAATCTTTCCTCTTAAGTGACTTCTCTCAAGTGACCTGAGAAGGGAGAACACTCCAGAGTGTTGCTGCACTCTTCAAACTCACTTTCTGTGCACCATTTTCAGAAGCACCCAAATCTGCATGGTTATTCCTAGCAACGAGATCCCTAATCAAAACTAGCTGAATTTTACAGAAATACAGGTTTCCCTGCATTATACAGACTTTTTTTTTGAACTGTTCACAACTATTCTTCATTCTAATTCTGTTGCACCCTCTACATCATGGCTGAGGTGCTGGAGCAGGCTGAGACCTTTCCCCGTTTACTACACAACGTTACTGCCCTTGGAGCTATTAAATGATTACAGAGGATTTCTTTTTTATTAATCAAATGGACAGGTGATAGAAAGCTTCTTGAAATAAGAAGCTTTGCAGCTGTAAGCTGCAGAGAAGTCCTAGAAGTCACAGAAACATCCTTTATCACAGAGTCTTTGCAGAAAAATTCCAGTCAGTGCTCAACTTCTGTAAGGACAGTGGCTCCTAGGGCTCATTTCCTATCTGTTATAAGCAAACATGTAAATTGTGTCCTGTCTTGTGTCCTAAAGCCACACTGCTGTACTTATTCCTCCCTTGCAGAAATAATTTCTTCTAGCTGCAATGGCACATACTATCCCTACTGCAAACAGGCTATGGAGACTGACATGAAATCAATCACCTATCTCTACTGTGATGCCAAAGCACTAGAGTTCACTACAAAACCACAGAAATCAAACAGATTTTTTGCCAAGCACA
Source organism: Rhynchotus rufescens (assembly GCA_032273925.1). NCBI lineage: Eukaryota > Metazoa > Chordata > Aves > Tinamiformes > Tinamidae > Rhynchotus > Rhynchotus rufescens. Next base: position 10,789 of record JAVCKT010026765.1, on the reverse strand, counting down.
TTCCACGCTGCCTTTCAAACTCCAAACATTTATAGTGATTTTTTTTTTCTCCTCTCCTTTGACCATCTTCAATGTATTTTGTCCACTTTTGTGAAGCGCTCTGCTTCTGCGGCCCTTGCCAACAGCACTCACCCAAGCAGAGCTTATTACAGACTAGCCATAGATCAAGACCAGTAGATGCACAGTGGCCCCAAGAGCCTCCCACATGCAAGGATGGGAACAGCTACAGTGTGAATGGCAAGAATAAAGAGTCATATGGCAAATATTATTTCACATAGGCCAGAATGGGTAGGCTATGGCAAGTAATAATAGTAGCTAGTAAAAGCAGTTCTAGCACTACAGGTAAGCCCTGCCTGCAGTCAGCATTATGTTCATGGGGTTTCAGCAGACCTCTGACCTATCTGCTCAAAGGAATCCATTTTCTGCCACCTAAAGAAGCAATAATGCAGAGCACTCCAGGAAAAAAAAAAAAAGGAAAAGAAAGAAATGCAACAGTTTTATATACAATTACTGTCAAATCATATCTGAGTAATTACAGCTCCCATGGCATTTGTGCTCGAACAGAGGAATAGTCCATTCAGTTAACACATTACCTGTTGTAGAGAGAAATAAAAAGGAACAGGGAGCCCTGATTTTGGACTGCTTTTCTTGGACTCAGTGTTTAATCCATTCTTACAGCAGAAAAGAACATAGCTGGAATATATTTTCAGAAGTTTCAGTGAGTACATTTCATTTTTAATGAGCAGAGAGCACTTAAATTCCTCTGAACATCACTATCTGATCCAAGCTACTGCCTCTACCCTGCAGTCCATGTGTCAAGACAACATTTGAAATAGTCTTCTGTGGTCTTCAAGATTAGCTTTATCTTAACGCTTGTGATGGCTGCACGTATTTGTTAGTTGTAACTCAGTTACTCCAACACAGGATTGTTCCATTAGCAGGAGATAAGATTAGCAATTTAGGAATACTACTATTACTAGCAACTGGATCAAGTTTAGCTTCAGAATAACAATATATAAAAGCAGCAACTGTTAAAACTTCAGCTAACACTCAAGAACCCGTTTATCAGTCTGCATGATGCCTTATCAAGCAAAGCCACATGAACACCCTTTCAGATTGAATTTTATCACAAAGCAGGATTAAAAAGATGCTGTAAAAGTTTTTGCCATTAGCTGTTCCTTATTTTTTCTTGCTATGTTATCATCTATCAACCAGCTAAGGCCACAACCTGCCCCCATTTCCATACCTAAAAGTGCGACAGCCAGTCCTCAAGCCCTGTAAAAAGAAAATCCAGAATTTTAATTGGCAGTCAAAAAAGATGGATAATTTCTCTAATATATCAGCAGTCACCAGAGATTCAGTAATGGTTTCACACACGTTACGCTACTCAGTAACTATTTGCATGCCTCGTGAGGGCACCTCACAATCATATGTTATAGTCTTTGCTTTTTAGCTATATCCTTCAAAACACTGTTGTAAAGACAGACACCTCTGCAACTGTAAGGCACAGACCCCAAACATACTAGAAGTTTCCTCTGCTCAAGTCACACTAATTGCCAGGATAAGAGGCCATCTCAGTGGGATAATGAGCTGAGGTGCCATCTAAAAGGTTTAACAGTCACAGTAGTGTAGCTAAGAGGAGTGAAGGCAATGAAACACTGTGCTGGACAGCAGAGATTAGGAACCAGGCCATTAAGATGGAGAAGGCGAGAAGGACAGACCAACTTAGTTCAGCTCTCTGAACAACTTTAATACAACCATAGTCTACTGACAGAAACTTCACTTACTGATTATTTTTCAGTTGTAACTAATTAGTACCTATTTTATCTTGGATATCTACTTCTTATGACTAGGAACTTCTCACTGATTCAGCACCTGTCAACCAGCTCTTGCAGTGTCTACTTCTGCAGGATTCTCCATAACTAATCCTGCTGGAAAGAAGCACAGAAGGTTTCCTTACACAGCATGGTAAAAGATAAATAAAAGGCACTTGTCTCTTTAGCAGGATTTTTCCAGATCACAACAGGATGCTCCTTTGAGGAATGTCCACAAAGAGGCTCCAGCTGCAGCACTCATCTGAGCTGGTATCTGAGCTGACCAGGGAAGGACCAGGGATGGTCTAAGGACAGGGACGTAAATTCTCACAGATGCCCCTCTGGCTCTTACCCTGGCACAGCTTTGGTCTTCTAGACTTCTTCAGCGTAAATTAGGTATTAGTGTTTTGAACTGCTTACAGTTCAAATACTGCTGCCATAATAATTAGCATGTTATTGTATTTGTTAATTTAAGTGAAGCACTAAAAGACCTTGAAAAACAGAAGAGATGAATTAAAATAATCCCTTTTCCCCCACAGCTGCTGAATAACAAAAGTCTTTTCTATAGAACTTGAGATTTGCATTTTTGTCTCCTCTTAACAGTTCTCAAGTGTTCCTCAAGAGCTCACAATACTTATATTGGCCTTGAACGGGTCACAGAACCAAGGTCAGTATGTCCAGTTCTGATGTAAAATAAGTATGAAAGTGAACTACATGCATCAATGGTGAATGCAACGGGTAGTTGATATGTCTGGTTTAACTGGAGAAGGTGAGTAGTAGTTAGACTCAACACTTGTCTAACGTAGATGGAGCAAAGAAAGCCCTTGAGGTCAGACATCCAAGGTTCTCACAGCCCTCAATTTTTAGGCCAACTGTGAGAACTAGGCACAATGCAAGACAGAAGCTCATCCATCTTCCTTCATTCCATACACAGTTAAATGTGTCCAAGACAGTTTTGGAGTTTTGCTTTGCTTCTTAAGCAGAAACTTTTAGTATGGTACGCTCTCAAAATGCCAGCTGTCAACCAACATATAGATATTATGAATAATACATCTAATCCTTTTTAACTGCCTTGGATGTTTGTGTTATCCATTGGTCAAAATACTGACTAGAGCATTAAGACAGTCTTCAACAACTCTGTGTGGAGTAGAGCGCATGACTGTGATTGCACACCAAGAAAGGGGAGAGCTCTGCTTCCCCACGGGGAGAGCTGGGAGCCATTCTGTCTCGGCAAGAAAAAACCCTACTGGCCTGAGGGGAATAAACCTATTACTGCCGTCTGCTTCCCCATTTGAGAGGGCAGTTTGTAGAAAAACATTCACCGTAGGCATGATTTAAAAAAATAAATAAATAAAAACAGGAATACAAAAAATGCAAGGTCTGGTGTTTCAAGGCTTCAGCTACTAAGTGACAGAAACTAGGGATGTTGCATTGTGAATTCACATGCATTTTCAATCAATCTAGCATTGCCCAATATTAGAAACAGGATATCAGACTAAATGGGCAATTAATCTAATCCAGTACAGCAGTTACTATGTATTTCTTTCTTAAGAGAGAATATGAAGTGTTGTAAACATCTGAATTTGATGCACTGAAAATCACCAAAGAGCACAAATTTCTTTCTTCCTTTCTCCATTTCAGAACTCGGCATGCAATGTTTTCCCAGAATTAATTTCTATTTTATAGGTTAATCAGCTTTTACATAACTTCTTACTCAGAAGAGAATCAAATACTCAAATCTGTGAAGATCAGATCGGGCTTTTCAATGGTTAAAACCAGAATAATATGCAATCCTGATTTCAGAAACAATACACATAACTTAGAGTTCAAGCAGCACAACAGTTCATCCCCTACAGAACAGCACAGGGTAGCTCTGAAAACAAAGCTCTAAATTCCAATGAATGCCCTAAAATATTTAACACCTCTTTGGAGATGCCCATTAGAATCCAATAGAAAATATGCATCTTCCTCTCAGAAAATAAATGCAAATCCTTACAAGGCTCAATAACTATAATATGGCTCCAGGCACATCTTTGTTTCTTCCTTACTATCTGCTCCTATGAGAATTGCTATATTCCCTGATGCTTGGGGAAAGCATTTTAAAAGATTATTTTTCCAGTCACTTCTGACACTTATTTTTAGGCACTTTTCTCTTTCACGTTTACCACTTCCATTAGTGACTTTAAAAGCTTTTTTTTTTTTTTTAATTAATGTGAAGAGTGTATGTTTTGGTGCCTTAATCCAATCAACTCATAGCTGGCAATTTTAGTCTTATTTTGCAGTTTATAAAATCTAAACAGTAGGCCAAAAAATAAATTAACCTTATGCACTGTCAAGTTAAAAAACAGAAAGAAAATTATTTCCAGTCTACTCTTCAAAAGAATCAAGCTCATTTGTGATTAAAGTCCAGTATAGGCTTTAATAATTGCATTACCCACAACAGGCCCTCCATGCATCAATCTTCTCTAGCCACTGAAGCCAGCAACACTCTGGATCCTCAGATGTACAACATATGTCCTTAAGTGCCCCAGGGCCTTGGATATTGCCAGAAATATCCCAGAAGAAAGGTGAGCCAAAGGAGGAAGCCTAAGTGAGGTCTTATCTCTCTCACTGACCTGATACATCACTGTTTCCTTGCCTAACTTTACTTTCTGACTTACAGATCTCTGGGGCATTTGCTTCAGTCACCAGCAGGGATTTCTTTATCCCATTCTTCATCCCACCTGTGACCTCTATGCTGTAGCACAAAGCTCCAGACTGAAGTACTGAAAGGGTTAAAGGCATTTTCTCCACCCAAATTCTCAGAAGCTACAAACAAATGACTTCAATGGATTACTCTATTTCACATGCATGAAAAGGCCCAATACTTTTTCTCTAAGTGGACAAAATAAAAAGCATAATACCATGCATTTTTTTCTTATGGCATTTACTACTTCTTACATGACTTCACCCTCCTAGGTGTCTTGCCCTGACTAGAGGGTCTAATAAACTGCATCACCGTATGTTAAATTATACCTTAGTCTTCTATTTCCCAGAGAAATGAAAGGCAATTCTTTCAGCCTTCCTTCACCAGCCATGCCAAAGTTTCATACCCTTTTTGTTGATTCCCATCGACTCTTTTCACCTCTTGTCTCTTCACATCTTTCTTAATATGCAGTGTCAAAACTGATATGCTACACTTTCTGCTACATCACTTTAACACAATATATAAGCAGGAAAAAAGAATGTGATCCACTGAAGTAAATAAACCATTTCCTTGCTGTGCCCAGCCAATAGACACACACGTATATCTGTCTCAGTAGACCTGGACATATCACCTGGTGTACTTGGTGACAAATCAGCAACAAATTAGATCTGTAGACTCCAATTCAATTGTGATTATGGAGACCATAAAACTAATCTATGGTATACTGTCACAGGAATGTACATTTTGATCATATTTTGAGTGCCTTTAATTGCATAAAAATACTGCTTAACTTCTCTTTTTTTGTATATGCTTGTGAGGGTGGATCACTCTGCTACAAGAAACCAGCACATCAATAAAAAGGTTTCATGTTTGCAGTAGGAAAAAAAGATCTCAAAAGTGGAGATCAGAACCTAGCAAAAGAGGAAAAAAATGAAAGGAGTTTGAGCGATCATTCAGAAAGCGTGCAGTCATGAAACAGTTATTGCTCTTATGTGAGACTGTTATCAAGACATTTGTGAAGGTTCAAGTGGGCAATTACTATTAAAATAGTCTTGAAGCTCTCAAGAGGTGATTAATTTTAGTAGGCTAGATTCTCTAAAAATTCCAGAAATACATTTTTGATTATGCATTATCCATTATGGGTTCTACTTAACATTTTCAGTCATCTAGTGGTAAGAAAATTATGTAGCTCTTGCTACCCACAAGTCCCCATTTGTGTGAAGATCTGGCATTTAGGGAGCCTCAGATGTAAGTAGTTTGTGCTACAAAGAGAAATATCTTACAGAAGACATGCTGGAGCAGGCCAAAACCTATGTCCGTAGGTTAAATATCCTTCCAGATATTTAGGGAAACAGTATATGGAATAACACAACTACCTGTGGTCCATCCCACAAAATGCCACATGCTGAGAGCCAGCATTTTGGAAACATTTACTTGCAAGACCACCAAAACAATCAATAGTCTCAAACATATTTGCTGGGAAGAGAGCAGCACTGGAAACAGTTATTTATATTCTTATCACCACTACAACAGATGATCTCTAAGCTAAAACTTCCATTTTAGTTCAGCCTCAGATGGTCTCTTTTCATTAACCATCTCTAGACAAATCAATATATGGGGAGAAGTGGGCAGCATCTTTCAAGAGAAAGAAATTGCCATTGTAAATTATAACATGCAATTAGTCATGCAAAAATGAAATGCAGTAGAATTATGGTTTGTTTTATAAATGCTTCATTGTGAAGAGTAGATGGAACTTCAAGATATGAGTGAAGCAATAAATTCTGGTTTGTCAACATACCATTTCCATATGTAATTACCAAATTGTGTGCAAGCTGACCACTTTACTCCATTAGGGAAATGGACAGCTAGCATTAAGAATACAGTGGCAAGCATTAATTTTCAAGTGTGGACTGAAGAATGATGCCAGTCACAACATTGCTTTTGCGGCTCTTCTCCAATATATTTCACCTATGCTCTTTAACAAAGCTCAAATGTTTGCCCAAGCCTTTCAAGATTAAATAAATTCAAGTCAATATCTATGCCTCTCCCACCACAAAAAAAAAAGTTGAATCACCTTAATTTGCTTGCCTAGAATTAGAGTTCAAGGTAAAACTTTTAATTGCTAAAGCTCATGGCACACTAGAATAGGCTGAAATCCCCTATATTGTCCATACAATCACTGAAAAATTAAGAGCTATGGAAGATACCCATCCTATGCTAGCGCATGGAAATGGACTCAGCTAAGTCCTTTCCATAAACACAAATAAACAAGTAATAGCAAATTCAGTTTTCATCCCTGATAAACACAGCTGCACAAGAAAGAGACCCTAAAATAAGTAGTAGTGTTAACCATCTCTACTACCTGTCATTTAAACAGCAAGTTATAGCAAAGATGTTATGCAATAAGAAATTAAAATCCAAGTTCCTCCTATAGTTAATAAAAAACAAACCAAGTTTTCATAAGATATCACGGTAAGTATCAAGCTGATTCCTGTCATGCCCTCTCAAAAATTATTGCACCATTGCACAACAAAATGATCAAATTTGATGATAGCTAAAACATCAAAAAATTGATCTTTGTACAGGAGCAACCACACTTTTAGTCATGTTCTGGGTCTCCATAAATGGATACCAGTAGCCTGTTTGCCTGTTATTTTATTTTTAACAACAGTCATAAACCTGGTTGATGGCCTCAGGGAGACTTCTATAGCTGGCTCCCCAAATACTTTTCCTGCTCAGCACAGCATGACTGTTCCCTTCAACATGAACTCCCTAGTTCGCTCCATTACCCAATAAGCCACATTCTTCCACTACTCCGAGATAAAAATCAGGTAGCAGTCATGAGATCCAATGGAAAAATATACTTTATGTAACGAGACTTTTATGTTCAACAAATAAGAGATACAGCTTCTCTAATGTGTAGCAAATTTAAGGGGGCTAATGCGAGCAAATTAAAGAGGCACCAAGGAACACTGGACTGGAAAAGAATTTCACAAGCAGCAGGGTGTGAACTGGGAGCATTATCCTGCCATCTGAAACAGGGAGGCTTCAAATTTAAAGTGTCAGTTTTCCTTTTCCTCTGCACCTGTGGCTGAACAGGACAGAAGAATGTGCATGTGTGCACCATTTGAAGAACTGCTATTGCTAAAAATAACAGATTTTATTGTTGCTACCAAACATTATTCTATACTTAACACTTCAAGCTCAACCATTCTGGGACTTTTTTTTTTAATCCACTGACCATTAACATAAGCAGGATTTCACCCACCTGGCAATCCTGTCTATTCAAGTTATACGGAAGGGGTAAAATAAGCTTGACAGACATTAGAGTAAGTATCCTTTCCCAAAAGATTTTACAATCAGATCAGTTAACTATAACATCCACGAAACTTCCTTAATTTATCCAAAAGTCTCAGTCTAGTTTATTATCCAAGTCTGAAAACAAGTCAAATAAACCTGAACTCAATTTCAGATTACCTATGCGTTGCAAAGTGGGCTTTCTGCCTTGGCATGGCAGTTCATGGTATTTCCTTCACTTACGCTAAATGAGGAGATTTCTGGTGGTTCCTGTTTGCTATACATTCACACAAAGGATTACAAATCCTCTTACACCAGCCATCAGGCAGCTTGGGCCATAGGTCTGCACCCAGAGGAATAAGCAGGACCACGTGCTTTATTCTTTCCTGAAACTATGTAGAAGAGGAAGGGCTGGACAAAGCCTTACTCCTGCAGCCATGCAGAGCTATGTAGATTGATTAGTCAGCACAGAGAGGGGCTCAGGAACTTAGACAGGTTGTCATTCCTTAGGAAAAAAAGTGAAAAATATTCCATTTCCTCAAAAGCAGTGCAATATGCCCTGCTCCTCTCAAGTGACCAAAAACAGTTCCTATACAACACAATTCAAGGGCATTTGTTCTCAAACCTGAAAGTACAAATATATCAAAGGTCTCATCTGAAGGGCCCCATCAGTTGACTTTTATTCCTAGAAGGCCAACAAGTATCTCCCCCCTCTCGCCCCACTCCTGAAAAGCACCAGAGTTTTGATAATTGTGTTGCCTGCTGCACAACCTGCAAACCTTGTCCCTTCACATTGTAGCAAGCGAACAACAAATTCACCTGGATAGATTCGCATTTCTCTAAGGACAAACCAAATAAGGATCTTTTTCCTTTTTCAGATAAAAGATTGCAGCTGTTTGAAGTCTTCAGTCTCCATCCCCAGCTCCCTGGAGAACCAGTTCTCCGCATACCTACACACCCCATCAGTGTATTTGGAAAACCCTTGACCTCGAGTTAAAACCTCCTGCATCGCTCTCCACATTCAGCATTCATTTTTACTCTTAATTATCTTTAAGACAGGCTTGTTTATACAGTCAGCTGAATGTTGAAAGCAACTCACTTGTCGCCTACCTGCTGCCCTGAGCAGTTTCCTCCCCAATGATGCCTGGTGCCACTTTGTCCAAGTGCTTATTCAGCGCAGCTGGGATGAACGTCGGCTGCAATCGCTCTCCGGCTGCTGTCCCACTCCTGTGCTGCAAATTGATGAATTCTAATCAAAACACCTTGGGGCATTTTACAGTCTCTCAAAGTCACTTTCGTGCTGCTTCATCTAGTGCTCTCTCTTAACAAGTATTTCAAATTGGATGATAGTACTAGAAGGTTTTACTCAAATACAAGCAGCGCCCTTTTTCCAGCCTTATTAAATCATAAAGCACTTGATTCATTTCCAAGGATTCAGTCCAAAATATCCTCTGGCTATACTGACCATTCAGCAAATTGCATTACAAAAGCAGCACTACACAGGAGTAGCTCTAAAAGGCTGCCTTCCTGGGATTTTGCATGGTTATTATTCCAATCAATATATGGCTGAATCAAATCCCTCATGAACCAAGCTGTCTTTTTGGTGCTTCTCTTATCTATATCTATACAAAGATTTCACAATTTTTTTTTTTTTTTTTGTGAACCACCCTAAGGGTCTTTTACAACCACCAGCCTTTTCATCATCAATTTCTTTCCATACCATTTCCAGTTCATGGGACACAATACATAGCTCTTGGAAAAACCACTGTCCCCCTTTTGTATTAGATACCCTTCAAAATAGTCATTCATTTAAAAAAATCCACAGGCTAATGAAGAATAATGAGCTTCCTTACTATTTCTTGTCAGACACCAATGTTGCATTCATGGCATAGAACTCCCTCCTCAACCACAAGAATTGGGAAACTCCAGCATTATATTTAATGTTTCAGTTAAAGGAGAGATGTTTTGGTTCTGACACTAAATGTTTCCTCCCTTCACCACCAAAAAGTGGTACAAATGTGTGGTCTGCCTCTAGCCAGAAGTATGGTTTTTCAGTTCCTTTAAATTGATAAATTAAAACATTTAACAAGATGAAGTTCTATCGTCTCTGTACTGTATAATCAAAAAAGTTTCTCATTCTCTTTCTACTTCACTCACATAAATGCTTCTGTTCATGTGTCCTTCTAGAGCACAGTAGATTGAAAAGTGTCAGATATGATACAGCCTGCAGCACATCCCCCAAAAGGCAGTTTGCTACAATCTCTGTCTAGTAAAGGGGTTAAGTCAGGTAAAATCCAATGAAATTTCTATTCAATGCTCTCAGTGAGAGAAATTGAGAGGAAAAAAAGCAGGGGCACATGAAGGGTGCACTCATTTCAATCAATTCTTTCCAAGTGTGTGAAAGCCACAGACTGATTGGATCTCAAATTTCATCATGTGTGTGATTATTGCTTTATTGTGAACACTTACATTAGCAGTTTAATCCCTTTAGGAAAAGAATACCGAAAATTGGTTTTAAAATGTTCCCTTCATTAAATCTGCTGCAATTTCTCTTGAAATAAAAAGCATAGTCTGAACTAGCGAGGACCTAACAGATGAACTGTTGGAAACATTAGATAAGGACCTTTCAAGCCATAAAAGGAAAGAAATCGTACTGCACATTTCCCAACAGAGTTGTTGAAACACTTTAACATCATTTGGTGGAACAGAATTCCAAGTAGTGCTTGACAATGCGTGCCACATGTTGAAAGAAAGTTATCTACAAAGTAGAGGGACTAAATTTACACGGAAGTTGCATTCATGCACGAAAGAGCCAGTCATGCTCTTCCTCCCTTTTCTGCCCTTTCTGGTAGCTTTATGATCATACACTGGACTGGAGACAAAATGATTTGGTACCACTATGAAAAGCTTCACAGTTTTCTGCTTTAGGAAGTTCCTTTCCTAGAATTTGGTAGAATCATCCTAAGCCTTGACTTCTTGCATCTCGTCTAAT
>JAVCKT010026764.1:0-10203 GCA_032273925.1 Rhynchotus rufescens | reverse complement strand
AAATTTTTGTTGGTTTTTTTTTTTTTTTTTTTTTTTGTTAAGTTTAGATAGATATTTTTTTTTCCTAACGCATTACACTTTTGTCCAAAAAGTCTTCCCCCACAAAGGTTAATGAGATCATTAAAATCAGTAAAAATCAGCAGTTTGGTGTCTATCAGATGCTGCTCACCGCTAAGGAATTTTGAAAACATTATGTCAGGTGGTAGTACTAGGCACTTTTTTGACTACAACAGCTCCCATAGAAACCAGTTTAGATGTTTAGCTTCAATGAGAGAAAAGTCAGAGCAGAATACTTCAACTATAGGCCTAAAATCTGGCCTGGTGCCCTGCTAAAAAACAATACTAAGAATTTACCAGAATGATCTAAGTCAGGCAGCCTATATTTTCTCTGTAAGAGAATGTATATTTTCTCTTCTGTAAGCTCCAACAGCCAAACTGAGATGAGACTTCAAGGAACTGATCTGTCTGTGATCCTATTTCCATACTAATCTTTCAGTATCTCACCAGAGCCCATGTGTATGCAACAGCCCATGTAGTGTGGAAAGTATAGTCAAAAAAAGGAGCCTTGACACTGGTCAGCTCAAACTGTTAATCAACAGTTTATATGTTTCTGAAGCTGTTCAGCTTTGCATAACATATTCACAAGTCCAGAAGCAAGTATGCAGTAGCACATAAGTGGGCTGGAGACCTCAGCTTCAAGGTAGGACCACAGAACTTGGTATTTCTACACTAAGTATAGAGCAGGCAACATGTCCAGGGTTACCACATAGAGAGGTGGGACACTTGTTTCAAGTTGATTCTTAACCAGGCACAGACAGTCTTTAAAGAGGGACTCCTAGCAGTCAGTGATTATGGAAACCAAGGGCCCATCTTCTCCAGCACATCTGAGTGTATGAATGGTTCTTTTGCTCCAGAAATAGTCATCAGTTATATCCAGAGGAAGCCATTTATTACTAACACTTTTCCACAGATTTAGACAATGTTTTCCAAATAACAGAAAGGAAGGAAGGAAGGAAGGAAAATAGCCAGAGATTTCCTTTCAGGTGACAGCTCTGCAAATAGCAAAGGTGAGTGACCCCTGAAGCTCTCTGCTGATGTACATGCAGGTGGAGGTGTATGTGACCAGTGCTTTGCACTACGTAACCAGTTTTTAGAGCTTCTGGACACTGTACATTACAAGCTCTGTGCTTTGAGTATGTAAACTCTGTTGAGCCACACTTATCAGTATACAATTTTACAAGCAGTGCATTCACCAGATTTTAAAAATATCGCAATGCATGTCTCGTGCCTTTGCTTGAAAGATCTCTAAGTGCTTTATAAATATGCATGAATCAATCCCCAGTGATGTGTCAGAGAGAGTCTATAGACTGTGCTGAGGCATGTTCCCAAGAGTGAGGCTCTGCAAAAGCAATTCACAATAAAGAGGCATTAATATTGCCTGTTCTTTGCAATTCACCTTGAAAAAAATAGACATAAATTCTGTGATGGCAGCACTGTCCGGATTGTACGGGCAAAGCTGCCCACGTCAGAGTAGCACAGTAAGAAAAGAAGTATTTAGATGCAGCTCCCAAATTATATTATCTTCCATGAAGACACAGCCTATTGCTTTATCACATGTTCAGTGCCCTCTGTCCCTCCTCAAAGCATACTAAACCACATTGCTGCCTCCATTGACTAGCAAAGACTTCACATGAGAGCTTCTACTCAACATGCTGTTGCACAAACCCAGAATTATAAACCAGAAGTGTTTCCAAATCATAAAATCAAGTTTTAAGTTTAAGTTTAAGACCTTTCTACCCAGTGAGCTCTCTAGGCCTGCAGTTTGGAGGTGTTGCTCTGAATTTGGAGATTGTGACACTGTAATCAAATAGAGAGAAATCTGTTCTGAGGCTGTGCAGTCAAGTGTGTGAGCCTGGCAGAAGGGGATTAAATGATAGGGGTGTAAATTTACATTAGTAAATTTATATAGACTTCCACATTAGTTGGAAGTCTGAAACAGGCCTTAGACATGTTACGCAGACAGTAGGCCTGTAAATAAGGACACAGGCACAATAAACAGACTCTTGGCAGGAGGTTGCCCTTAGGACAAAAATGGTAGAGGCTCCTGAGATTTGATGAAGGAAGAGAAAATAACTGAAATGAGAAGGGAAGTACAATCTGTCCCCAGTGTGTATAAAACACAGGACTAAACAAATCAGAATAACCTTGAGGTGCGCAGGCCTCCCTAATATTTCTCAGCTTCTCATCTGCCCACATTTTACTTGCAAAGCCATAAACAGTATAAAGAAAACAATACCTCAACAGAGCAGCTTCCAAGTATTCTATCAGCAAAAGCAGTTTTCAGTATTTATGATGGAAATAAAACAAACAAAAAAATGGTATCTTAATGTTATTGACCACCATAAGACCAAAAATAAAGCCAATCTCCATTCTTCAACTTCAGTAAGTGAACCAGTTTTCCCTACATTGGCCCTTTTGAGTCCCTTTCCCTGGTGGAGAGCTCCAAAAACTCAGTCCATTGAAATACTGCTATATTTCTAGGATAACAGGACATGGATACAGCATCTAAATAAATAAGATTTCTTTTTACTTTAGTCAGAGATGCTATGTGGGGATTTTTTGCCAACTCTAAGCTCAAGGTGATGACCACAGAGAATCTGTTTGGTCAGCATTGCAGAGGAAGAAAGCTTTTGACCATTTTGGAAATAGCTTCCAGGTCACTGTTTAGTCACTGAAGGAGGAAAAGTGGGGCACTGTTTCCATCTACATGCACAGACCTCTGTTCAGACTGGAAGTGCAAGGACATCTATGCAAGAAGAAAACACACAGGACACTAGCAATACAGTATTTCTGCATTTAGCATCATGCATGCAGAGCAATTGGAGTTGCTATGGCATTGGCCGCCTGCACAGCAACACGGTGATGAACAAGAAGACGGAGCTGCTGGCTTCTGTCACCAAGAGCAGTGGCTTTGACCCCTGGTAGCATAAAACTTCTCCAGTGTTATTTCTCTCCATCCAAAAACTACCTCACTTGGTGAATCCTGGCCCCATGCCACAAGAGGCAGGGAGGGACTCCATTGAAAAGGCAGGGTTCATCTGACTAGGCCTGGACTATTTTTTCTGTCTCCTGTCCTCTGCATCACAGACTGCACACCTCTCCAAAACAGTGTGCCAGCTCCCCAGTTAAGGTTCCAGGCAACACTAGTCTCAATCTGTACATGACTTCTATTCAATCAGGAGACTGAGCCTTGGAGGAGGTGAGTATACTCAAACTACCTGTGAAACTATAGGCAGTATGGGCTATCCTTCTATATAGCATTAGGGATGAATTCAGGTTGCTTCCTTGTCTTTAATCTTGGCCATCTCCCATGCTGAGGCTGCCCTTCACAGCCAGTTGTAGCCTGTAAGTACTTTGTGAAAACCTAACTCTGCTTTTCCACTGATCCAGTCTCTTGTCTCCTTTCATTCTCAGCCACCCACCATGTCCCCTTATACTCACTTCTTAGTACACCAGACAGCTCCAGCCATCATGCTTTCTAGCATAAGCAGCAGTAAGAGCACATAAAAGAGCCATGCTGTTCTCAGTCCATGTGCTGAGCACCACAACATTTCCTAGCTTTAACCTATAAACTCCTCCTTAGCTTCTGAAGTCCTTGTCTAAAGTATGTCTTGGTGCCAAGATTTCTAAATCGCTACTGACTACATGTGGCTGTCAAATTTCAAGAGCTGCTAAGCAGGCCAAATACAGGCAATTTATCTTGGGAAAAAAGGAGCAAAAGGCATGGCCCTGACACTATGGCATCCCATTGCGAAATTATAAATGTTAATGCACCAAAATTTTTCAGCAAAATCTCTGTAAGGCTTTTTTAATTTAGCATGAACAAAACAACAACGGAATCGATGTAACTGATGAAACTAGGCGAGTTTTTCCCCAAAATTTCAACTGAAATTGGATACTTGACCCAGGAAATACCCACTAAAATGGTTCAAGACTGCCAAAACAAAAAAGGAAGTAAAATGTGGGTAGATCTACACTTTGTGAAAGCCTATGAGACCTACCCGTAGTGCACACACACACATAGACAAGGTGTCAAAACAGAGAATAATTAAATCTTCAGCAACAAGCATCATCCTGTTCTGGCACCATTTGTGTTCTTCTTCACTTTGCCTGGAATCAAAGCAGCCTCCAAGGGCAGGAAGAGAGTCTGGAGCACTCCCAGTTTTCACCCTCACTGGCTGTCAGGATGCTCACAGAGATGCACTCTCAGGGGTAAAAAGCGCTTCCAAAACCAGCAATGCAGAAGGAGTTGAAGTGTCCCAAAAGCTAGGAAAAAGGAAAAACAGAGAAACAGAGAGGTTAGCCTTTTTTTTTTTTTTTTCTTTCATAAGTCAGGCAAAAAATGTAGCATTTTTCTCTGAGACAGTGTCAGTTTTTGGGGTGGAGAGAACACAGTGTCAAATAGAAAAAAAAATCCCAGGCCCTGTAATTAACTGTATGCCTGTGGTGGCAAATCTTAGCTGTAATAAAATGCATCCGAAATGTGAAACACTGACACAAGTGAAAATTCAAGTAGAGGCTTTTTCTCTCCCATCCAGAATGCACCTGGTGTCTGAGGCCACCATAGCCACATATCTGTGGTGTCACCTCTACTCTTTTCCTGCTCTTTCCCATTTTCCTTAAGAAATCAGAAAGAGGAAAATTTTGTAACTGGAAGGACTAGTATGAGTTGTTAAGATGGAGATTTTGAGTGAGTGGGAGAGAGATTCTCCCTGCTGTCCTCCTCCCACAGATTTCACATTTGTCCTTTCTGCATATGAGGTGCACGTGAGGTGGCACACAGACCATGACCTAACACTAAGAGAGGCAGTTTGGCTGCACTCCTCTCACTTTCTGCCACTAAGGTGAGACCTCCTATGGCCAGAAGGAAGTGAGACACTGAGTCTTTGAGTGGGCTGGTAGACTGCATATCTAAATGCATCTAGCATACCTGGGAGATCACCCTTAGGAGGTAGCAGAAGGCAGCGCTGCAGTCAGCGTGTGCATGGTTCACACTACAGCCCCCATTCCTGTTCAGAGCCATCAAGCTTCTCCGTATTATCACAATCCTCAGCCGATCTGGACCGGGAATTCCTTCTTTAGCACCTTGTTGTGAGAGCAGATCAGTATCTGTGAGGGAGGCTGGCTTTCAGCTTTGATACTGGTTAAATATCACCAAAAAAAAAAGCAAATTTCCCATTTGAAAGACGGAGATTCAACTGGATTTACACCTTGCAAACTCATGTCTCCACTGAAGAGAGCAGTTGCATGCTTTCTAAAGGCTCCTGTGAATTCTCTTCTCAGATCTCCCTCTGCTCTCATGTTGTGTGCTACACCAATTTATAGATCTGTTTTCCTCCCATTTACTTTGTTCAGCATCTCATTTCTATGGAGCAGCTTCACCGTGCATAATGTAGCAGCTGCCAATAAGTCACTAGGACAGACAACCTTGTTTTCCACAGGGAAGTGTGTATAGTCAGAAAGAAATGAAGCATCTAAAAATAATGCCCTTAACACTCTACATGCAGCTGTTTTTCTCCAATTTTCCACTGGCCCACTGCTGTATGCTGATGACAGTATAAGAGGAGATCAGAGAGCCAGCTCAGTACTTTTCCATGCAAGAATGAAATCTCTAAGAATAACAATTTATCAGAGGAGCTGTGTCTGTTTGACCTGGCTCATTTTCAGCGATTAGAAACCAAATAACTCACAATGCATTGTGTTGACTTTGTGGGTTTTTTTATCTAAGAAGTGATTTTCATGTTTCATCAGTTCTCAGGGGGGGAAAGAATGTGCATCTGTCTTCCAAAGTGGATCAGCGAGAGGATAATAACAAATAATGATAACTTACCCACGTGGAGTGCCTTTCATCTTGAAGGATCCCAGAAACACTACAGAGTTGGCAGTCCAGTCCTGAACTGACAAAGTCACTGCTGATTCTAGTAAGAGAAACAGCAGGACCCAAGGCCAGACAGCATCACTGCAACCCTGCTGGTAACCAGCTCGCCTGCAGAAGCTACCTATACACTGCTGGGGAGAGATGTGTTTCTGGCTCTGGAACAGGTAAATCGTAAGTTACCAGTGTTTGCACTGTCTGGTCCCCTGGGAAGAAAAAGGATCTTATTTAGAAGTAATCACCACTCTTAGTCATTGCCTGATGAGCTAGCCAGATGAAGGGAGTGAGCAGTAACCCTGGACAAAGGACCTGACCTTGAAAGAGCCTGAAAACCATTAGAGACCTGAGAGTTTCAGTACTACAATTTTACCTATTGAGATGGTCATTGCATCTGGCTATATCTGTGCTAGTAAAGCGCACAGTGGCAAGGATCTTGCACTTCGCTGAGGTCTACTGACATGGACAGGCCACATCCATACTTCAAACCTCTTAGCCTGTGAACCATGGTGGCTTTGCTCAAAATGCCTGTCAGGAATAGTCCTACTCCTTAGGGACTTGGTGACATGTGCAGAAAATATTTAGGAGTTGCTAGGTGCCCTCTGACACCATCTCCTTAGGAATTATTATAATTAAACAAACAAGTTGCAAAGAACTCAAACATCCATAGACTTTATTTTGTTAACATAGACGGGCTTCACTGAGGTGTTCCATTTACTGGCGGGATGCTCTAGCCCCAGCAATAAAAGTGCACACACAGTCAGGGAAGGGCTGGAAAAGGCTAAAAATCCTTGCAGGATTTACAGGACAAAGCCTGCAAAACCAAGAGGGTGGAAGTGAAGCAGCCAAGAGTGATTTCAGATTACATAGCTGCATCAGAAAAAGTAAAACCGATGCACCCAGCAAGAAGCCAGATCCATTTCCCTCCCTGTCTCCTCCCTGCTCCCCTTCACGCTATACAAAAATATTTGTATTAAGCTAATGAGAAGTGCATTCCATCTCTTTCCCAAATTGAGCCCTCATTACTTTGATGACTCAGAAATGCCAGGTGCAACTTCAAAGCAATGACTTTGGTAGGTTATTACGATAGGATCTCCAAATTAGATCTCGAGGATACACACATTAAACATATAGCTGTGAAGGATGAAAGTTTGAATGCATTGGTTGAGCCTCTGGAAACATTGCTCAGATACTCAACAGAGAATAGAAATAAACCCACATGGCTTCAGCATTTGGGAATAACATCAGGATTCCCTTGGAGGAGGCTGGAGTCCCTAGCCAACCTAAAGGGAAAGGGGAAAGTTCTTTCCCATCTCAGTGGACATCTATCAAGCAAAAGGGGATACATTTTCAAGGACTCTGCCAAATTTAGATTCTGTGTACTCCTGCCTGGCTGTCATGACCATTCTGGAGGTCATGCAAAGAGAAATATTTCTCACAGCAGAAAGGCAATAGAGAGGATTGCATAGCAACCTACTCTTTCAAGTATAGTACATGCTTCTCCATTCCCTCTAGGAAAATCTTGTCTACGTGCTACGATGCCATGTCCCATCTTGAGTTCTAAATTTGTCCAACTCACAGCATCTGGGAGATATTCACACACACATGAGGAGCCCAGTCCTGCGACACCGTGGGAGGAGCCACAGGGAACCACACTTACTCCAAATGTTTACCAGACAAAATAGCACTGGGTACTATATATAAAGAACTGCAATTTAGAGGCTGAGATCTGCCCCTTCTGAAAGCAATGGCAAAATCGCCACTGTCTCAGCCTGCTGCGACCATTGCCTGATCCTTCAGGAGACCCTGAGGAGAAGGAGCAGTGAGGGTCTGTGATTTCCTTGGCAGCAGAGACACAAAATGTGGTGGCAGCACACGCAGCAGGTGGCCAACAGTCAGGCACACAGCTGCTGCAGACGCCTATCTTGGCAAAACCCAGTGAGAATCACAAATAAATTTAGCCTGTCAGAAAATACGCATGGTTCATATCATGAAGTTCTAAGTTATGAGTTGGGTCGCAGTAAAACCCATTGTCATTAGGGATGCAGCTCTTTCCTCATCTAGCGGTGTCCTTCCAGATGGTTCTGTGATACTTTTATGTGATTTTGCTTTCCAACAATCTGGTTTAAGCATCTCATATATCTCCAAAGAACCCCAAGAACGCATTGCGTTATTCCTGCACGCAAGCCATAGGCCCACCCTGCGTTCAGCATTGTCAAGCTACCACCCAGACACAAATCAAAACTGAGTTTAGGGATGGCAGAGCTGGCTAGCATTGCTCAAGTCAATCCTAACAATAGCTCCTTCTTTCTCCAGAAACATCCATCAGACAAGCAGCTTCACATCCTACGCTCTTAGCCTCCGTTCAGCCAACAAACACATAACACGCTGCAAAGAGATAATTCTTACAACACGGGGCAAACCCTGACCCTCCCTGCAAACTCAGAAACTAAAGAACTATTCTTCACTAAGGTGCTCTTTTACTGCTATCATGGTGCTTATCACTGCTCTTTTACCACTTCTTTTTTTCATACTGATCTCTTCAAGCTTTGATCTTTATATCCCAGAATAAAGTCCAATGAAGTCAAAGGAGAATTTCTGAAGCCAGTGTCTTTGCTCCAGATGGGACACAGATTGAACTAAACTGGATTAAGAGTGAGCAGGCTGGAGGGCTATGTGCTTTGAAACAAGTGGTTCTTAGAAAATTTGGGTTTGACCAATACTTTGTCCCATTTTTAAAATTAGGCCAGGAAAAGTAAATACATTTTGCAATCAAATGATATTTGTATTGTTCTTTCATGCTCCAGTATTTTATAATGAGCACATATGGGCCTGAAGGCAATCCTATTTTGAGGGCGTCTACTTTATACATAGATCTCCCATAGATTTCTGGGAGAGAAGTAAAATAAAAAATTAACTTTGATGGTTTGTAGCCCAAAGCAGAATTGTTCATGAGATATGCTTTACTACAAAGAAAGTAACCTTCTGGGTATCTATAAACTCTACAAAAATAAATTTTTTAGTGTACAATCAAACTGTTGTTGGCTACAGAAATATCCCCGTGGTTTATGATGTCAATCTGAGTATGCAGGACAGCCACAGGACACTGCATGAGGACTATGCTGCCAAGGGAGGCAAAGCACTTGCAGTATTGCAAGTCATTCCTCCTCTCATCTTCTCAGCAGGTCGAGTTCCTCAGGTATAACACAGGCTACATTGTGCTTGCTTGTCAGTGAGTGGGCAAGAGAACGGGGGTAAGAAGAAATTCTCCTCTGTTCTCCTCTGTGCAGTGTTTCATCCTGGCCTTAGGACTGTAATGGATGGCAGTGCTTGAACGCTCCATGTTTCAGCAGGGGACACAGGGAATGACCCTTTCTCCCCACCGTTGCTATCAAATCAGGCTGCAGAGCTGGAAAATCACGCCACCTCCCCACACCTCCGTGCCCTGGCAACCTTTTGTCAGCCTTGGCTTTTTGGTCCATAGGCTCCTTTGGCCCGGAACAATTTCCTCCGAGGTGCTAGTTCAATGCCTGGCATACGGGGCTCTCTAGACACTCACATAATGCAGAAACTGATAAGAATCACCATGATGCCCAAAGCCTGCCAGAGCAGCTGCCGGGCTTGCACCCAGGAGGCAGAGTTGTGAAATGCCTCCATGGTTAAGTGTAATGACATGAAATTTCCATTCAGAAGCCATTAGGTACGACTTGGGGCGGGGAGGGAACACAGAGTACAATGTTTGTCCCCAGTAGGACACAAAACTAAGTCTCAACTTTCACCTTCACGCTGAGCTCATGACTTGCAAGTACTTGCCTTATTAATCCAAATTTTTGCCTCCTCCTACTTCTGGCATGGAAGAGGGGTCATCTATAGCCACAATATTCCTTTTCTACATTTGTAGTCCCCAAACTCCGCCTTCAAGTAGAAAGAGTAGGTCTGTGTGCTGAAATAGGCAGTGCTGTTCTTTGTCCACATCTCCCTCATTTTCCCAGGTGCCACAATCTCCCAGAATGGAACAGCTGTGAAAGGTTTACATTTTCCTGCCACCCCAGGCATACCTCAGCCTCAGTTCCCAAAATCGTCTTCCCACCTTGGAAAGTCCACTATCAGCAAAGCCCTGCCTAACTTTCCTTAGACCTGACCTGAATAAGAAGGAGGGCCAGTAGCACAAAGCTTGTTTGGTCTAATGGTATAGTCAGTAAAAAGAATCACTTGAAACAAAATCAGAAAGTCTGCTTACAACAAAACAAAGAGGGAGAGGGAGAGGGAGA
>JAVCKT010026762.1:47706-59039 GCA_032273925.1 Rhynchotus rufescens | reverse complement strand
GCTGCATGAGTTAGAAGTCAAGCTGAGGGCACAGGAAATGGTAAGACTTGAAATATATTAATATCAGATGCAGAAGTACCACCTTTATCCTCTTGTCTTTTCCTTAACACAGATAGAAATAGTAGTAGATAATCTATTTTCTGTAATGGATAGACTGAAATTTTATGTATTATACAGTAAAGAGGATGATTATAGACTAATGTCACTGCCCTCAGCTTTGGTTAAGTTTCATAAAGATTATTGCAGTATGAAGATAAAATGCCAAACTCCAATGTTTGGCATCTGTCAGAACAAATGAAGCGGGAAGGGTCATTTTTTTTCCACAGTTTAATTGTAATATATCCGAAGACATTCACAAGTTGAGAAATGGTTAGTTCTCATTTTGTGACATCTGACATTTGTCTTGCGATTGGCAGTGTGTTACTAGAAAATAGCTTACAGTTCCTCTCATTTTGTGATTGATGTCCTGTAGAGACAGACTTATAGAAGGGTAGGATTTGAGGTGTTACAAATGTGAATGCCTTTCCTTAGAGCTTTCAAGTAGTACAACCCATGCCCTCCAATACCAGCTTTTTGCTACTGTAAAGCAGTTATCCTTATATCTAGGTAAAATAAATTAACTATTGTATATAATGAACATGGATAAGATCTCTATTTTGATGATCTTTTGATGATGCAGATTTTTTAGCCTTTTCCTACCGAGGCTATAAATTGAGCATTATACCCAATTTGTCTTCTAGTATGGAGGTCCTTTGTAAAATAGTCAAAATATTCAGTTTTCTTTCTCTAGTAATCCAGTATTTGTATACTGTTATAATTGGAATGTGCAGCATTGTGCAGCAGGCCCCGTGCAGCACCGTGCTTGCTTGCTAGTGTGAAACAGGAGGCAAAATGCCTGCTGTGGTTGCAAACCAGTCACCAGTGACTTGTAGCCAACCCAGGGTCTGACCCTGCTGTGATTGCTGGGGGACAGACCGTGACAGTCTGTTCCTGCATACTACTGGGATCCTGTAACTTTCTTTCTTTTCCATCATGCTTTGTTATTTTTCCTCTTAATCTCCTGGTTCTGCTTTTTCCGCTTGCCTAATAAACAGCTGCAGTCAGTTTGGCTGGATCGCACGGCTGAACTTCCTGCCTTGCTCTACGACCTTTTCTGTAAGCTGAGCGCCCTGGTTTGGAAGGGGAGTCTCTCCTGCTCTGCCTTCCCGTGGTGTCATCAGGCCTTGTGGACACCTCAGTTTCAGACTTTCTGAGCCCCGTGGGGAAGATGGATCGAGGGGAGCGCTGGTGGAGCTGCTATCGGCCGCTTTGGTGTCTTGGACACAACAGTGGTCTCCTTTGGGATTCCTCTGAGTTTCAAAAACTCATCGGGATTTGGAGCTTGCTGCTGGCAGCGATCCTGCTCCATAGAGCTGTAACCAAACCATGGCTTCCATGCATCCAACTTCATGTGCTCCGGACCACGGGCTCGGCTGAAGTTGGCTGCCCTTTGCCTTGGCTTGTTGGGCTGGGGCATGCACGTAGGTGCCCCAAAGGTGATTTATTTCGAGGGCAGACATTAGCGTGCCCTCTCCTACGCCTTTGTGCTTCTGTAGCGGCGTGGTGTGCTGATGCAGACTGCATCGTGTGGTGATGTGGCTGCCACTGCAGCACCAACACTCTTGGAGTCACAAAAAACGCCGCTTGGCACTGCTTGTGCAAGCAGCGAATGCACTGCTGTTCTTTTCATTTATTTTCCTCCCCACTCTGAAAGGTTTGCACTTTAATTCTGCGGCTGTTTTGACCCCCTTCAAACGGCCTCCTGCCTGTGCTGCCAGCCGTGCACGTGTTTTCCCCCTGAGGTGAGCACATGGCATTGGTTGCTGTCGAACTTTGCCGGTGTGGAAAACACTGCAGTATAAAATAAAAGCTGCAAGTGGTTGGTAAAATGTGTGGTATTGTTATTTATTCATTTTAAATTATTTTAAATAAATGCATTATTTAAATAAATGCGCCGTCCAAGGGTGGGAGCGGGGCCGGGCGGGACGCGGGGTGTGAGGGGGGGGCGAGTTCTGGAACCTTCCCCCGGCGACCGTTACCCGGCGCTCAACGGCCGTTAACGGTCGCCGCGCGGGCGGGGCGGGGCGGCGGCTGCAGCGCGCTCCCGTGAGTATCCCTCAAAGTGCGATTTTCTCTTTTTATTCGCAAACGTGCCAATGTTTATAAACTGTTGGGAGAATTTTATTGCTCCACGCACGTGGAAACCCCAAGGGAGACCGAGAGGGACCGGTGTTGCAGACCGTTGTCGCAGAGGAAGGGGCATCCCGGGGCGGGGAGAGCTGGGCGGCGTGTGCACCGTTTGTTTTTTGTTATTGTTTGCTTAAATGTTAACAATTTAAGTCATGGAAGAAGATTCTTTTAGTCCTGTAGATGAAAAGTGTATTTGATAAACAATGCTATGAAATGTAAAATGCTGATCTTATTGAGCTAGTCTGAGGGGAATTAACAGCAATTCCTGGCTGGTGTTCATAGGTAGTTTCCTGAGAGCTTTTCAGTACAGTGCACTGAGTTACGCGCAGCAGTTGCCTTTTTGCTGCTCTGATGCATTAGGGGACCCTGTGCAGAGTGCCTTACAAGTGGGCTCAAATGCGTGCTTGGGATCCATTGAAGGATTTTCTGTATGTACATATTAAGGTAGTTTGATAACATGTTGGTAAACTAACTTCGAAACTGGAGTGTTGAACTTCTTATGGCCTTGATGTTCTTGCTATTAAGTTAGCCAGGTGTTTGAAACATGGGAGCTGGAATTGTTTCTGGTCTGATTGTGTTCATGAGCTGCACCTGCCTGGGCCATGGCTGTTAACACACCTGCAACTGCTCAAAGCCCTGATAACTGGGGCAGCCCAGAGAGCCAGATTTTCTTTGGCATGCATGCAATTTCCAAGCAGCATGGAGTGAAGGTGGTGGAAAAGCGTGAAGAAATACAGAGGAAATTTGTATTTCTATGCAGATGGCATCATAGCTGTGTATGGCTCCCACTCTGCCAAAGGCCTTTACCCAGGCAGAGGAAAGAGGTTAAGTATTAATAATCACTTTGCATCTCTTGTTCCGCAGAGATGTTGGTTTTGAGCATATCCCTCAGGTGCTGACTAATTTGGGATCATGACTATTAAATAGATTATGTATGTTAGCACTATTTAGTAGTATCTACTTAATATGTCAGACAGTTCTCAGAATAATATTTATCAGCTGCTAGGTTTGTCATTGTATAGTCCTGAATGAAATAAGTCGCTTCCTTGTAGCTGTCTTCCATCAATGAGGACACAGACTGTAGGGGCCCTGCTTGGCGTATGGGACGATTCACAGGAGTTTGACAGCTGTTTGTTCTTGCAGATGTGCTCTTGTGCAGTTGGAACGTCTGCCACCCTCTTTCCCCCCATTGTCATTATGAAGGAGGGGAGAATTGAACTTATGTCCCTATCCCTTTCCTTATCCTGATCATTTTTGGTGTTATTGTGAAGTTAGGTTATTGAACCCCATTGAGAACCATTATATGGTTCTGCCATGATACGGCATGATATGGTTCTCAATGATATGACTTGTTTTGGAAAGAACTGCTTTATGGAGAAGTTTTATCTGAAGAGCTTTGTGCTCCTCCCAGCAGCTGAGCAACCCTGCAGGCCTGGGTAGCTGGAAGTGAATGTGGGGATTTAGGTAGATCAGCTCTTTCTGCTTCTGTTTTCTCTAACAGTGCCTTGTTCCAGCTTACTTAGGTATCCAGCTTGCTACAAAGGAATGTGCAGGGTGTACCTGGAAAGCAGTGGAGGAAGTCGGCACAGACTTGCTCACTATTGGATGCTTTTATCTGCAGCATCTCAGCTATGTGGGTGGATCTGTCAGGCACTTGTCATAGTCCAAATGCTTTCTGTAGCTGTTCCAATTTCTGTGACAAATAAGCAGGCCTGTCATTCATGTGCATTGTTGTCTTAGTCTCTATTTCATGAGTTTACAAAACAATTGTAAAAATCTCTATATAGTGAGCTCAGTAATTAAAGCAGTGATTACTGAGTGCCTCCTAAGAGGCTTAGAAATAGCTGCTTTCTCTGCTTGTGCTCCTGCATATATGTAGTCCTACGCTGCAGCAGGCTTCTCGTGGCCCTTATTGCCAGCTTGCTGTCAGAAACAAGTCCTACATCTATCCCTCTGCCTTGCTAACCTGCAGCTTATGCTAGCCTGATGTCCTCAAATCCTGAGCAGCTGCTTTGTTTAAAGATATCTAGTGCCAAATTGTTGTCAAGAAAAAACTGCCGGCAAGCTGGCCAGACTTGGAGGCTCCAGAGATGCCCTGTCCTGTTCTGTGCAGCCCTGCTGGTAAAGATCAGCTGTATTCTCACTGTGTTTTGGTAGTTTTGCTGGCTTCTGTCCAGACTGTGATGACATTTTATTATAGACAGGGGCTGCTGGACGATGAAGTGCTGCAGGTGATGTCTCCTGGCTGCTACAGGGCAAGGACTCATCTCACTGCTCCTGACGACAAGTGTATGTTTAGCTACCGACTGGTACTGGCCCAGGCTGCTTAGCCTGGTGCTTTGGAGTGCTTTCCTGTCATGTAGGCTCCTCACTTACTGGTTCAGCTGCCATAAAATGCTAGGTAGCATTCTGCATGGTGGTAAATGGAAATGCCTCACACAGGTGCTGAGCTGAGCTGCAGCAGTTGTGTTGGAGGCAGCTCCTTGTGGAGGCTGTTTTCTCCACCTGACTGTGCTTTCCGAAGACACTGCATTGTGCTGCCTGCTGCCCCCCCTAGCAGCAACAGACTGCTCCAAGTTCAAACCAAGCACCTGCTTTTCTCAGGCAATGATTTTGTTTGTACAGTTTTTACCTCCTTTTGGAGATGCTGATTATCATGACTGGTAGTGTGCCTCTGCCTGCAAGCGTATACAGGTTCTACAGCAAGCACTGAAGTGTGCTGAGTAATTAGAAAGCTGTCCTAAAATATGAGAGTGCTGTCACTATCTATCTTTGTGTTTGTGTCTCTAGCAGTGCTGCTGTTCAATTACTGTCTTTCTTACCCGTCTCTGCTTTCAGACTTGTTTTTGTGTGGGAGAGAGATGTATTCCCTTTTCTTTTTGATGCATCGGTTTGCAGGGGAAGGGATAAGAGCATAGCACTGTTCTGAGTCAGTTTGCTTAAAATCAGAGGCTTCCAGCAGCAGTGCAATGTGAGCACCCAAACTGAGAGCCCTGGCATTAGTGAAGTGGGTTGAAGAGCACAGGCAAGATGCTTAGCAATGGTCAGCAATGCTTTTGGCTGGAGCTCTCTTCTGTGCCCACCTTTTCCCTCTACGTGAAGTTACTGTGCCAAACTAGAGGCTCAGGCATCGCCAGTGTGTGGAAGGAAACCTCTCGCTCTCCAAGGCTTCCTTTCCTGAGGCTAGCTGACTGTCTTCTAGGCTACAGTGGGAGTTGTTCGGTAAGAGATGATTAGAGCAAGAAAATACCCAGGCTGCAGATCTGCATAGGCGCTGCATACTGTGTCTATCACAAGCCATAATAAATGGAAGGCTGTGAAGGGGAGGACATTACAGAGCTGATGTTACTTACCTGCAACTAAACCTTACCTGCTCACCCTTAGCTGCCTTGGCTTAGCAGCACAGCAGCGTGCCTTTAGGGCCCAGTGCAGAGCCTCCAGGGACAGGGCTGCCTTGTCCTTGCACTCTTCTTCGTAAGTCATTAGCTTTGCTCAGGCACTGTCGTATCCTAATGCTGGGAAAATGTGCTTTCTATTAAATGCAGTCAAGCATGGTATTTAACTTACACTATAATTTCCCTTGTTTACAAAGTGTGGGCGTTGGCATTAGCACAGAATATTAAAAGAGGCACTGTCAGAGGCACTGTCACTCCCCTCAAAAGCAGCTTGCGTGTCCCTGTTAGTGACCTGCTCTACCTCTTCTCAGCTGCTCTGGGAACAGGGATGATATCTCATCTCTGTGTGATGGAGGTAATCGCATTCTTGGCTGCAAAAGCTTGGTGCCCTTTTGGGGATGTTACCTGTTCATGCCTGAGTGGTAGGTGGGTTAGAACAAAATGACCCTAGTCTCCATACAAATAAATGAAATGGATTGCGGCTAAGACTGTCTTAGGTAATGTTTAAAGCTGTTTCCCTTTCTACACTATAATGTCTCTGAGCTTTAAGACAAATTTGGGTTTTGGTAGCAAATTGCTGTGGAGTAGCTCTGTTATAAGGAAGAAAAAGAAAACCCTTACATGGGATTTTTTTTTTAATGATGACAGTGTTTTGGGTTTTCAACCAAAGACTCACAAATGCAAGCACTAATGTCTGCTTTTCAGCATCTTGAAGCAAAAATTTGAGCAAATTGGGCAAAAAGTGTGTTTGGACTCAGTTTCTGCCTAATCAACTGAGATATTGAAAGTTTGAGAATATGAAAACTGAGGGAAAAGCGATGTTTGTTTATTCAGTTTCACGTTCCTAATGGACTCCTTTTTCAGAGCTCTACTCCATATATGGCAATACCTGCATGCACAGCAGCGCTTCGGCAGCAAGGACTGTCCGGACAGAGCAGCCTGTGCAGATGCGGTGGCCGTTAAGTCAGGCTGTCTTGTCTTGCAGGCTGCTAGAGCAGGCTGGGCTCTCAGCTGCGATTGCTCCAGGACATGTGGTTAGTGTAGGCAGCGCTGTCCCTGGCAGCCCTGGGCCTCACCCCTCAGGCTCAGGAGCATGTCAGTGACTGTGCAGGATGTGGTGACTGCAGCAACTCTTGCAGTTTAGGGAGATGCAGCAGAAGAAAAACAATCCTTCCTTGATGAGAATTATAAAGCTTTCCACAGAAGGACTGGCAAGAAGTGATGTGGCTGGACTTCTCTGGTGACGTGATTATGATCCAATTAATGTATGTATTGCAGAGGTCCTTTGTGGATTAGCAATGGCATTTGGGGTCCTAAGTCCTATCCACATCTCAATCAAGGTGTCTACATCTGCTCTTAGTCTGTGTTCAGTCTTGCTTTGCGCTCCAGAATGTTTGTCAAAGGTTGTTTTACAGTGAGGTGAAATTGCTAAAGTGTTTTTTTGTTGTTGATTTCTTCCCTGTGTACTGTCTTGTGAGTACCCTACTGATTGTGTGATTCATTTCAGCAGGATCAAATCCTGACCCTTATGTGCTAGCCCTGCCCAGTACCGTGTACTACAGCTCCTGTTTTTCTGTTAGCTTATTTCTGCCTTGCTTACCTTCACTTCACCTTAGGCAGACAGAGTGGGGAGGGAAGAAAAAAAAAAAAACAGTATCCAGATAAATCCATCTGGTCTCTGTCTCAGCCTCATTTAACCTCCCATTGAAGAGATTGTATCACATGGTATTCAGCTGAAACCTATTACCTTGCATGCCCAAGCATATCATATTGAATTACCCTCACTCACAGGCCTGGAGTGTTTGCTAATAGCGAATGGCATTTTTTAAGTTTGAAGTGATTTATTAGAATGCACTTTTATTTCTTTATGCAGCTGGGGTTGTGTGTTTGTTTTTTAAACAGAGCTCAGTGAGAGAATGCAGATGAGCTTGCATAAAAGGTCAAAAGAAGCTAAATAGAGGCGTGCTTTACAAGTTTGAAGTGCAAGAGTGCCAGGCACTGCCCTTTCTGTGTATTCCCCTTGCCTTGCTACGAGCGCCATACAAAGCAATTATACTGGGAAAGTATGTATGGAGATGGTGCTAAGAAGTCTCGGAGAGATAATGTTGTTCTGTACACTGCTTGCATACACCTAGATTGCAAACCAGGCAATCGTTCATATGTCTGGGTACTTGTGCATTCAGCCATCTCTTAGGAAAGAGGCACTGGTGTCACAGGTTCCCCCAGCTGCTGTGCCTCTATCTTATGCCCTGAGTGGCTCTATGGGAAACTAATGGTTTTTCAAGTTCTAACGGCAGAAACAATTGCTTGTGTTACTGCTGTTCTGATGTTTTGCTGCAGGTAGAGGGTAGCAATGGCATGAAATTGCTGTAAAGGAGAATATTAAAAGCATGTTATGGAGATTAAAAATTCCCTCCTCTTCCTCCTCATCAGCAGAAGCTTAACAGCCTTTCTATAGGTCTGAGTTAGGTGTTCTAACTAGTAAGTGGCAACCAGCCCCAGATGTAATAATCACCTCAGGAGCAAGCAGCCATACTGACTTGCAGTTTGTAGACCCAGTCTTTAGCCTCATGTTTCTTTTTTCTTATTTTATTTCTATCCAAGTCTCACAACAACATTTTTCTTAGTTCAGAGTGATGAATATGGATTCCAGGTAGAAAATTCTGTGACTGTAATAGATCAAAGTCAGTGAGCCTGGGACCTCTGTTGTTCGGATTTCATTCCTTGAAGATGTGGCACAAAAATCAAATGGTTGAGTTTATTGAATTATAGCTCGTACCAGCAATGGGAAAATCTGATAATGTAAAGATCTACATCAGTATTATTAATGTGAAAAGAAATGATGTTTGCTGTCAGGAAGCAGCAGAAGTCAGGAGACTGCAGAAATCCTTACAGGTGCCGTACTATTCCTCTCTCTTCCCCCCAACCTCCTTTTTTAATAACCAAATAATTTAATTTGATGTCTCTGCAAGATCAACAGCAGTGCAGAGCACATAATGACAAGATGGGAAGCTTTTGTCTCTGAGTGAAGGGAGTGTCTCTCAAAAGTGACTCTGAGCAACTTGGATCCTGATAGAGCCAGAGAGAGGTGATGTGACACGTTAAATGAAAGCAGCATATAGCTTCCTCCTGCCCATCTCCCACCACACCCAGCTGGAGGCTTCTGTACTTATGTAAGTTGGAATTGGTATTTTATACTAGACTTTAAGATCTGGAGGCGGCCTGAAGGCCGGGCCCTGTGTTCTCTTCCGTGTACTGCAACGGGGCTAGGGTGCTGCCCTTTGTGCAAGGGTAGCATAGGTGCCTTTGCACATAGGAGCACATAGAGGGTGACTGTGGAGAAGAAAGTGCTGCCTGGTGTGGGGACTGTGCTCTTTAATGTCTGGGTCACGAGCTCAGTTCAGCATAGGCTGACATTGAGCAGACAGAGCTCTCGCTGCCACTGTGGCTGCTCGGGCACTTAGTGGTAGTTTCCTGCTTAGCACAGTGGTCAGAACCTGAACAAGTCTCATCTGTGCTGGGGTTTGCATTGGTTACTGGTTGTGCTTAGCCAGGTCAGCACGCTGTGCCATGCTGCATGCGTCCCTGCGGCACAGCAGCTGTGCCCTTGGACCAGTTCTAGCTGTTCTCTGCAGTATTAGCAGGAGCCACTGCCTGGTGACTGGGAAGTGGGTTCCCCATGCAGAGATTGAGGAGTGGCAGTAAAAGAATCAGGAGTGCCATGTATCATGTTGCAGACATGGCACTTGAAGCAGCTGCAGGGAGGCAGCAGCATCAAACACAGACTCTGCAATATTTATCTGCCCAGTGCCAGAGAGCTGTCTGCCAGTGTCGTGAGGAGGACTGGGGAATGCTGTGCATAACATATCACACTTTTTTGTAAAGCGATGTTAATTATACATACTGCAGAGTAACCTGCTTCCTTCTGTGACCTTTCCCTCTCCCCTGCTTCCCAAATACCCGAAGGTTCAAGGAAGTTAAGCACTCCTTACCCCAGCAGCAAAATGTAGCCACCTCTGCACAGAGGACAGCACCTGCATCCCAGCACAGCCCCATGCCGCAGGAGCATGCGGGATAGGGAGAGGTACTGCCTGGGCTGGGCTGGTAATATATGCACTGAAACAGCCCTCAGAAAGACTTCCTCCAGAGGAAGTAACCCTCCCAGGAAAACACGACTTCCTTAGCCTGTGACAGTGGGTGCTGGGATTTTAAAGGCAAGGGAGAGTTTGTTGCTGGGAGGAAGCGCAGCCTCTGAACCTTGCGGCGACTGGCCACGCTCCTGCACGGCGCTTGTCCTCTTCCAGGCTGTGCATGTGGTGCTGGTCTCATGTTTGTGGCACTGGACTCAGGCCCGAGAGCAACTGAGCATCTCCACCTAGGGCTTGGCTTCTGTCCAGCATCTCTAGTCTTTCTGGGGAACGTGGAAGAGTGTGAGGAGTTCAGAGGCCAATAAAGTTGTGACAAGAGGAGATGAAATAGCAACATCAATAGCAGATCCCAGATAATGATATAATTAGCACAAACAAGAGGTTTCCACTAATGACTCCTATTCTTTTGGCCTCTCTTTTCCTCTCCCCTGCTATTTACTGACTTACCTGGCAGTGAGTGGCTGTGCTGCCCCCAGTCTCTAGGGCTGAGCTTTTGAGGTTTATTTACTGCCTGCTTTGAATTACTTCTCCAGAGGTTGTTTACTCTGGGGCTTGGGCTGCGTGGGATGGAGGCTGCACACATAGTGAGGAGGAAGGGAAATCAGCTGTTTGGCTTTTGTAGTTTGCTAGAGGCCTTGGGAAAATTGTGCTCTTACTGCATGTCCATAGTTTTAAAAATAGGAATGACGTGTGCCTGACTAGAGGTTGGGTAAGGGGAGCTGGTTCCTTATTAAAGGCTTGGAAAACTGTGACTGAATGATAGGAGCAAGGATTTTGATAGAAGCAAGAATTACCAGAGGAGCAGAGAACAAGCTGCATCTGTCCCTGCCCTCCTTAGCCTGCCAGTGCTCTGCTGTCACCCTGTCTCTCTTCTGCTGAAACAGAAGGGCTCTTTCTTGCCATTCAGGCTTGAGTAAAGTGTTGCCTTAACGATCTCATCTCCATTATCCACGATTGACTTCTACCTGTGGCTTTGGCCTTCCTTGGGTGGACAAGCAGGACCCTTGCATTTGCAATCAGGCTGAAGGTGCTGAAAGCCTGTAGCTTCACTGAGTTTGAAATGGTTGGCAGGTCCTGCTTTGTGGCTGAGGGGATCTGCTTGTTGCAGGTGCCCTGGGGAGCAGCAATTGTTCCTCTTCCCAGGCTGTGCAGCAAGACTGAGGCTGCCGCAAGGAGGGAGAAGGATGCCCCATCTGCAATTGTCCATGGCCTGTGATTGAATCCCCTCTTCTGAGCAGCAGCTCTGCTACTCAGTGGCTGTGGGGGATGAGAGGCTGACTCGCTCATGCTAATTTGATATAAATTCTGTAAGAGTGAAGTTATTAGAACATTACTAATGTTGATGAGTCTTGTCCTAAAGTGACTCTGTAGATTAAAAAACTTGAACAGTCCCCAGGCTTCCTGGCCTTGTATTCTCAGTGTTGTCCAGGCTGCTGATTTGCAATTCAGAGTTTCACAGTCTCCCAGCCTTGCCCTTCTGACAGGCGGTGTCTGTGTTTTGAACTTGCTGGAAATAGCTGCAGCCAGGCTCCAGGAGGCTCACATGCTGAAAGCTGTCAAG
>JAVCKT010026762.1:0-35423 GCA_032273925.1 Rhynchotus rufescens | reverse complement strand
CTCAGTAAATCGGGTTCAGCAATTGCAGAAGCACAGCATACAGCTTGCTTGGATAAAGGAAAACTCCAGTGCATATCTGTACAAGAGAAAAGAGACTGAATTTCAAAAACTTATCTTTGAAAATTGTTTTAAAAAAAATCTCAACTGTCATAACCCTTAGAAAAATTAACATAGAACTGATTATTTTGACAAGCCATTTAAAGCACTCGAGACAAGAAAGGATCAGATTCAGGAAGATTTTTCAAATATGCTTTAAAGCATGTTACAAAAGGCCACATTGTTATTCATGAGCCAACAAAGATGTACTCAATCTTGTATTCATTAGCTGAAATGTGGCCTTTATAGAGCTGGCCATCTCCACCTGTGTAAGCATTCGAACAGCAAACCTGCTTGTTGAGTCCTAATTCTGAGAGTCCTCCTGGGGAGTTTTACTAAAAGATGAGCTGTTTGTGAGAGGGGAATGCAGCCCTCTGCTTCATGTGGCCCGGTCAGCCAGCTCCCAGTCAGCTTAATATCAAAACATTCCACAAATTGACTGACTGGCTGACAGCAAAAGGAACAATGACTCATTTGGATTGAAAATTTAGGGTGCTGATGGTCTCCTGAATTGCTGAAGTATTCAAGACACGGCAGGCAGAGTGGGAATGACCTACGAGCTCCTCCTGCCCGGGCAGAGCCAGTCCTAGCAGATCACTACAGTTTTCCTTTAGGCAGAGCTTTCAGCAAAGCATTGAAAGGCCACAGTTTGCGCACACACACAACCTGGAGTACTGGGGAACACAAACTCCCATACAGTTGCACAGAAGCATTGCAGTCAGACACAAGGGAGTTGCTCAAACAGGAAAGACTTAATACCTACCCTAGCCTTAAAATAGAAGCAGCGTAAGTGAGCTCAAATGATAGCAGGAGAGGCCTCAGAGACTGCAGGAGTCGTTCCTGTCTCTAGAACACTTGTCTCATTCTTGGTTACCATTCAAGTCTTACAGTAATGGGGAGAGAGATTATGCTAATGACGATCTTTAATGCCAGTGACTGGTATGACAACAAAATAACAAAAGATGCTGCATGGGAATGAGACACCAGGCTCCTGTGGGGGCTACGTCTGAACTTTGGGCAGGGAGGACTTCCTGCAATCCTGTCAGAATTTATAATCCTGACATGGTTGAGCCTGCCTGAGCAGGGCCCCGCACTGCAAACCCCTCCCTGCGCAGGGTAGGGGGAGCCCGGCGCTCCCTGGGGCAGTGGCCTCTCGGGCCGCATGGAGCGGAGCGGTCCATGCGAGTGCCCACCTGGTAAAAGTTGAGCCCATTTCACAGGAAAGGTTGCCAGCAAAAGCGGTTAGTGACGGCACTTGGCACACATGGGGTGCACCTTGGAGCCTCCCTGCTGTGGCTGTGAGCTGGGGCGGCCAGTGTCCGCTGTGCTCGCAGGGCCCATTGCCGTTTCAGCTCAGCTCCCGCCCCGCTTCCAGGGCAGGAGCGAAGCCTTTCGCTCTCCTTTCCGGATTCAAAGGAGCACTGAGCCCTTCCTGAAGCGCTGCAGTGACCAAATGCAGGAGTAACCCACTGCTGGACAAACTAGTGTGACAGCACCTTCTCTTTCATTTGCTGTCTACTGGCGTGTCTGCTAGGGAAAAGAGCTCTACCTTCTGTGCTTAAGTCTTATTCAAGATTTTTATACATCTGGAAATAGAGTCTGCTAATTACAGGGCCTTTTTTTTTCTCCTGTCAGCTGCTATGTGATCAGTCTCTGGCTCATGTCTCTGTTTTTGCAAGAATATCTAAGGAGGAGAAAGCTAGTAAAAAGTGGGTTGAACTATCACAAACAACTGCAACATTTTAGTATTTAGTGAGGTGCCACACAGCCCGCCTTGCCCCAGCGTGCTCAGGCAGACAACAGTTAAGGAAGTCCTCTCTCTAGTTAGAAACTTGTTTAAATCCAGTCAAGTTTTACCTTTTCTGCTTGGCTGAGCTCGTCCTTATTCCTGAGCTTATCCCTGTGCTTGGAATCTGGGTCAATGCTTTCATCTTCTAAAAACTGCATGTTCATATTCAAAAGCCAAGCAGCAGTGCGGTCCAGGGCATTGGGGTTCACAGGAGAAGGGGCCTACAATGAAACATACAACCATAACAAAAGAAAAACCTGTAATGGAAAAGGTTGTGAAGCTAGAAAGAGAGAGAATATCCTTCTATCCAAGCCCTCGCCCATGCTGCTCAAAGAGCAGTGAACAGGTCTGAGCTATCAGAGGGGCCTGGCAGGGAACAGGAACAACCCTTGTGAATGCACCTCTTGTTATCTTGGGTCTGTAACGTCAGGCAGCCCTTGGTAGGCCCAGTTTTTCTGTCTGCCATCCCCACAGCACAGTCCTACGAAGCTGCATCTTGGTGAGATTCAGTTGAAATCAACAGCACCTGGTTTCTTAGCAGGTCCTGTCCTGCTGTCACGTCAGGAAGACGTGACCTGCCGAGGTGCAGAGCTGCAGGCAAGCAGAGATTTCACTCAACTCTCCAGACTGCTTTACTGAGCTGCCTTTTTGATTGCCATGGAGATTTCATGCACACAAAAGCCGATCTGCAAACTGAAATACTATTTTTGGTCATGCTGGCGGGTTCTCTGAAAATAAAGATTTCTTTTTGGACGGGACTGCACAGGTATGAGGCAGGAGAGGTCCGAGTGCGCAGGTTGGTTTGTGCAGCTAGGTGAGGCAGAGGGGCCGGGCGCGCTGTGCCATGTCGCTGAGCTACAGCCGCAGCTTCTGCTTTGCCTCCCTGGCTTGGGAAACTCAAACTGAACACCCCTGTCTGTTTTCCACACACATTAAAACGTTGAAGAAGCGAACTTGCAGCTACTTCCCCTCCATCCTGGCTGGCTGTGAACTGCGGTAAATAGTTTCTCAGGCTGAACACAATGTGTATTGGATGATCTGTCCAGTAGGAACCCAGTTAAGTCAGAAACACAAGGTACTGTCTCCTCCATTCTCCTCCTCTTGTTTTTGGACATTAAGGAAACTCAGTACCTGGCAGTAGGAGAACAGGAGATCTTGCACCATCGTGAAAGAGTGGGGACTGGTTTTAGCACCTTGCTGGGGTTGGGAGATTTCC
Organism: Rhynchotus rufescens; assembly: GCA_032273925.1. NCBI lineage: Eukaryota > Metazoa > Chordata > Aves > Tinamiformes > Tinamidae > Rhynchotus > Rhynchotus rufescens. The sequence continues at coordinate 32,322 of JAVCKT010026762.1, read as the reverse complement.
CACGCCATCTTCCACTCTGGGCTTCTATTTCCAGAATTTTGAATATAAAGTTTCAGCCTTGGTTCATGGAACATCACATCCCCTGACTTGTGCTTTTCTCTTCTTTCTTGCATCTTCAGTTCAGGCACTTGTGATGACTGCTCAGGTTTCTGCTCATGAGGAACACTGGCAGTTACCATCATGGTTCACATCAGCAACATAAAGACCGTTGGTCCAAGACTGCCAATTAACAGAGCTCAGACCACTGTGCGTGAGTCATTCTGCCTCTTTCTGCCTTAGCTGAAGAAGTGAACAGGAGCTTGATGTTGCCAGGCCCAGTTTGAACTCAGTCTAACAGATGAACTCACAGAGGCAGAAGGCGCTTCTGGCTGGCCGCAGTGTTTTGGGGAATTCTACTGAAATGGCCACCACATGAGATTACTTTCTTCTCAAAACACGTTAAATACTACTAGCTGTGAACAAACAACTTCATTAAGGTCTACAGATGCTTGTAACATAAGGTAAAATATGCAGATTAAGGACAGGAGAGGCATTTCCAGGATTTGAGCTCTTGGAGGAACCTTAGAGGGTGGATGAAAGATTTGCAAACATAAATTTGCCAGAGCTTTCCAAAGATCACAAGCAGTTGTCTGCTCTCCTTTTCTGGAAGAAACACTCCTACCGAACAGGCTGCTGTTTTGCAGAGTCTGTACCCTCTGTACCTAATGAGTATTGATCCACATTATACAAATGCTGCTACATGGCATGCTTGCTAATGTCAGCGCTTATGAATCAATACCCTGAGCACAGAACAGCTCCAGATCAGGCTGATAAAACAGCCCTTAATGGGCAGCACTGATAAAGGCCTCCATAGCTGCCTTGAAAAGGCAGGGTAGTCCAGCTCTCTGTTGCTCTTTCAGCGCTGTTCAACTTACAAGGAGCCTCAATACCATGGCCGAGGTGAGATGCCGGGAGCTCCTGTCGTCCAAATTCTTTGGGTTTGTATAACATTTTCAACTCTTCCTCTAGTCACTGACAGTCCCTACTGCGTTGATTTTTCTATAGGGTTATTTCCCTAGAAAAGGAATAAACAACTCAACCATGCCGGGAAAATCAGTGGGCCTGTGACCCACTGCTTTCACATTAGCACCATGAGTAGCAGAATTTATTTCTCTGCAGACCAGCACATGCTGTAAGACCTGAAGCACTGCAGAGTTCTGCACAGCAGCAACTTCATTCTCGCTGGGCAAAGCACTTGCTCTGTACCACTTCCACCTGCCAGCTCCCCTTACAGGAGGGTCTGTAAGGGCCAAGAGAAGTGTCCGGGAGCACTGCAGCTCCGGTGGAACAGCAGCAACAGTGCAGAGGCTCTTTATTTACAATGGAAGATTAGGACCTGGTCCAAGTCCGTGAGATGGTGCAGGATTGACTATGGCATGGGATGACAGCCTGCGCATGGAGAGGCAAAGCAGTGACGAGATGGTAAGGCAGGACGGAGGTAGGGCTGCCATCGCTCTTGTATTTCCACCAGCTCCTGCCTTGCAGCAGTCACACTGTAACGCCCCATGGGATGGAAGAACACAGGGAACAACCACCCCTGTGTCCCCTTCCGTGGAGGGCCTTTGTCTCAGACCAAGCTGAGTGCAAGAGCCAAGGTGCAGCCCCATATGCACATGCCGCCAGAGTGCTTGTACCCACAGAGTGACTGGAAACCACGGTGACCTCCCCTCCCATTCAGCAGTCCCCACATGGCCAGTATTTCCCCCAGATTCAGGACCCTGGTGCAGTCCCTGTCACCCCCGAGCCTGTCTTTCCTGGGTACAGCCTCCCAACTAACCTGCTTGTGCATTGTACGCTGCTTCATCTCGGGACTGTCACCCTTGGAGGAGGAAGACTGCTGCCGGAGGCGGGCCCCGCTGCCCGGCCAGTCGGGCGACGAGGACATCATGCTGCCGCTGGAGGGTCTCTGGTACTGCATGGTGTTGAGCAGCGAGGGGGGCGTCCTGCCCCGGGTGGCGGGCGGGGGCGGCGGGGGCGGCTGGTCTATCCGCCTCTGCGGCCCCGCACTGTTCTGCCGCGGCATGGTGGGCTGGCCGCCCTTCTCGGAGAGTGAGAGCTGCCGCCGGGCCAGCTCCCCTGTGCGCCGGGTGAACTCCTCGCTGCCGGCGGGTGCTGCGAAGCCGTGCTTGTTGGCGGGCAGCTCCTCGCTGTTGCTGTGGGAGCTCAGCGAGCTGTGGCACTCGGAGCTGGAGTCGCCCAGACCACGCGGCGAGAGCGGCAGCCCGGCTGCCATCTGGTACACGGGGTTCTGGAAGGAGAGGGGCGCCAGGAGCTGGGGCCGGCCTGGAGTGCTCTCGCCACTCGGCGTGGTGGGCGTCTGGCCCACACGCCGCACGGTGGCCATGCCCGTCACGCTGTTCTGCTGAGTCCGTGTGCTCCACACGCCCTGCAGCTGCCCCAGGGAAGACTGACTGTCATTGAGGGAGTCAGCAGTGCCAGGCGCGCTTGCTCCACTGTCCAAGAGGCGATTGTCCTGCAAGTCCACCATGGACAAGCTCTTGCTGCCATTAGACATCTGCACGTCGGGCTCATTGGCCTCTGAGTAACTGGAGCTTCGGGCAGGTGAGGGTTGAGCCCCAGCAGACCTTGTGACAAAAAACAAGTCCTTGTTTTCAGGGGTTGGAGATGGTAACCGTGTGAAATCTATCAGACTGCGGGGAAGTCAGTGCATGAGGAAGAGGAGAGGAAAACAAAAAAGAAAAAAAAAGAAGAATTGTGAATGCTGCACTGGAGCAGGAAAACATTATCACGCAGAAATCAGGATGGCGCAGCTTTGTGGGGCAGGGACATGACCAAGTGCCCTGCAGGGCACCGAGCCAGGGCTTGCCCAGCTGGGCAAGCAGAGGGCCAGCATAGCAGGAGCGTGGGGAGCAAGAGGAGTGCGGAGGAGCCCCGGGCCAACCCTGGGGGACCGAGCAGACGTAGAGAGGTGAGCAAGTGTGTGAGATGGGGGTCCCTGTGCACGGGGGCCACTCAGGGGCACAGTCCAGAGGCTGCGCCTCACTGCTGTGATCCCCCCTTCCACTGCTGTATTCCTGTTCCCTGTTTTATACCTAAGCAGGAAGCTTTGGGGACGTGCTGTCCAGTATTTGCACAGCACCGTGGGGTCTCGATCCATAACTAGGCCTCAAAGGATCTATGCAATGCAAATAACAATTATTATCAATAATAACTCTGGCTGTTGCTTTGTAAGCAGCAGCATAGCTAAATCCTGGCAGCTGAAGGTTATCTGGCCATTCCTCCTGCTCTAACAGATTCATTCATGCAGTATTGATTTCAAGAGGGTAAGAAGAAAGAGCTTTGCAGTAACAAAATATGAATAGCCTGTGATCAAAAATGATGTAGTATGAGCAGGTTTTGGGGAGAGAGCATATTGTCAGAGATTCTCCACAGCTTCAAATTTAAATAACTATATCTCATGCTGGGAAGCATTAGAGATGAAATCTGATTACAGCCAAGTCCAGCTCTATTGCTGTCTTTCATTCTTAATTGAACTGTTAAATAACATGCAGTTTCCACTTACAAACTAAGTTATTAGCGGTCTTCCTAATTGTGCTCTGCTGCATTTTTCATGAACAGAACATTGTAGACCTGCAGCAGGCTAAGCTGTGAATGAACACACTTACATAACCAGGCCAGAAAGTGTGTTGGGTGACTGTGAATCACAGCTCATTAGAAAAAAATGGACAGAATAGAATGGAATTGATTATTAAGCCTCTTTAACTTGAGAATGGTTAGAGAAGTGTCCAGACTAGCATCTCCCTAAATTACTCACTCAGGTACCTGCCAAGAGCTGAGAACAGCACCAGGCCTCATAGAGGAGCCATGATGGAGAAGCTGCACTCAATGTCCTCTTTCTGGCACACGGACTAAGTGCAGGCAGTGCCCGTTCTGCAGGCACAAAGCCTAGATCAGGTGACCCCACACTCCACCTTGTTCTGCCTGCCCCTGCAGGTGCTTGGGCTTTGGTAGTAGCTGAGTATTTGGTATTTCCCTGGTGTCTCATGTTCTTACCCAGATAAGTCATTCTCTATCACCATTTTCTGCAGGCCAGCAGAGATGCTGTTGCTGGCATTAGGAGTGGATGCAGTGTGATCAGCTGTGACCGAGACCTGCACGCAGGCCGGGTTGCTGAGTGCGGAGTTCACATCCCTCAGAATCCGAGGCAGAGGCCCAAGTTTTGTTGTAATGCCCTGGAGAGAAAGGAGGGCAGAATTATTACAAACATCTTGCTTTCCTGTTAGAGAACTGTCAGATCTGTCAGTTTTTTAGTAGAATCTTCAGTGAATTATTTGTTAGCAGTATTAATTTTCTCCATCATTTACCCCCACTGTTGAGGCTATGGATTGTCCCAGGCATGTGGTTCCAGAAGCCATTTGCTGCTGGGGTGGAAGGAAACAAGCATTCTTAGCAGAAAGCGTATTTCAGGGAGGAAAAAAAAAAAAAAAAAAAAAAAAAGACGGCCAGGTCTGGTCCAAGTTTCTAGACAGAAATCTTTTTAATTAAAAATAAATCTTCCGAATCTGCTGGGATTGACCAAAGGCCTGTTGTTGAGAGCAAAAGCCTGCTGTTGAGCAGCTCTGCCTTCTCATCCCATTTGTGTCTTCATTCTAACCCCGCTCCTCTACAATGTGATAAAGAACAAAACAAACTATACTCACCTGCCCCAGAAAGGGATGCAAAGAATAAGCTATTCCTGCAGCATACGCAACAGGCGTGGAAGTGCCAGTAACACTAGTACCAGCGACAGACACAGAGCAGTGTCTGCATGGTGGTGGCCCAACCGTGCGTCCCTCCAAGCCTGCCCCTGCCATTCCCGCCACGTACCTGCTCCAGCTGAGAAATGACTTCCCAGAGCAGCGAGTGCAAAGTGGAGAGTTCTCGGCCCAGGTCAATGTAGCCTTCAAAGCCGGCTGTGTTTGAGATGGTTTCTGGATTGGAAATCTCCAGCAGAAATCTCTGCATGTTGGTCCATTCATGTTCCAGAAACTGATTCATGAAGGACATATATTCCTCTTTGCTACCAAACCTGTCAAAACAGGAATATGAATCTCAGCTAAATCCTGTGAAGAGAGGTCAGGTCAGGCCAGGTACATATGCAGAGAATGCTAGAGCCTTTCCTCCAGCAACTAAGCCCTTTCAAAGCCTTTGGGATCACTAGTTTGCTTGCAAGCATTTAGCTTCCTCACTTAAGTGGTACCTCACTAAAAATAAAACTTAAGTCGTCCAGCCCAGCTAGGTGCTCATCAGCAGTAGAAATAACTGTGAAGGCCAGAAACAGGATATGGCCTCCAGATGTAAAACACATTGCTGGAAATAGAGAGATTGTAAGACCCAGCCCAACCTAGCCTGGAGATAGAAACTAGAAGGGTGCAGATCTGAGTCTTCATCCAGACTCTAATCTCTGCTGTGTCTTTCAGTCCTGCAGGAGAAGCCTGCGAAGAGCCTGGCGCCAGGAGGGAGGCTCCTGATGGCCTCCCTCCCTTCCACAGGCACAGAAGCTAATCCTAGTCCTGGACATTGTGGCTGCCTCTGGCATGACCTCCCTGGGGATGCCCTGGGGATCACACCTGCAGTTGGCTTCGCCTGCTAGTCCCTTCAGATTCTCTGCACCCTCTTTTCCCATGCTACCATTCCACTGGATTTCTGTTCTCTAGTGTCTTAGAGCACAGGAAAGCTGCACAGTTCAGTTGTGCCAGCAGGGTACAGTGGTTGGTGGGGAGAGGCTGCCTGGGCGCAGGCTGCAGGACAGCTCAGCTTTATCACTTTGGCCTCACTAATGTCAGTTTAGTTATCAGGTCTTTCTTGCAAAGTGCTGAAAATCTGAAAACCTTTTGGTTAGGGGCTGATCAGGAATATGAAGAACTTCTGTCATCTAGTGTAACACACTTGTATGTCTTCTGCCTGTGTCTGTGCGTGCATTCCTGCGAGCGTGTGTGCTAAGCTAGTTTCCAGATCTAAGAAGCTTTAGATGGAAACTGTCCATTCATATTTCCGAAAGCTCATCACTGTTACCACAGCTCAGGATAAGTAGCTCAGAGCTGCAGCCAGTGAAAAGATTTTCAGAAATCTCTTGCTTTGTTTCCATCGAGCCTATGGGCTTAGGTAGAAATGGATAATGTTCCCATTCTCTTTTCATGTGCTCCAAGCTCAGACAATTCCATGGGAGCAACAGGAAGGGTTTCAGGGCGCACTGGAAAGAAATAATGATCCTGAGCTCCACATCCCAGTGCCTTCCTGGCCCTGCTGGTGCCTCTGGGGGAGGTCAGCAGTGCATATGCCCCAGCCCTGCCCAATGCTGCAATTATGGGACAAACTTCCTGACTCTGCCTGGGTGTTTCTGCTGCAGCCCAGCCTGCTTTTCTGTATGGTAAGAATAGTTTGTTTTCCTGTTCATAAAACATGTGTTGTGTTGGAAACTTAAATGATTTCCCTGACCTAGCAGTGAGAGAACAGTTCCCAGAGAGACGTGGGGGAAAAAGAATAATAAACAGGCCTTTTCCATATTGGATAGAAGCAGCCAGGGCAGGATTCCTCATCTGTGGCTCTACCATGTGGCCAGCACGGGACCCGGCCCCTAGTGCAAGGAAGCACCACAGTACAGCTTGGCCTTCGTGCTGACAGTGTCAGGGCCTTCCCAAATTCACGCTTCTCTCAGGCCCTGCTGAGGCTCCTTCCGAGTCCTCCTGCAGCAGCAGCCTCGCGGGCTGGGCTTGCAGCACGCTGGCTGCAGAGCACGGGGCTTCGCACGACTGCTGCCCTGCAGCTGCAGCCAGTGCCTGCGCTTCCGCCTCCCACCCGGCCAAGCCCCACGCCCGCAGTTTCCATCCTCCGCTTCGGACCTGCCCCTCCTGCAGCCCGACTCACTTGGCAAAGTTGGCGAGGTTCTGGGTGACCTTGGCAATAAGGGTCAAAGTGCGTGCAGTGCGGTCATCCGGGTACTCCTGGAGGAGACTGAACAGAGAAGGGGACATGATGGCTGGACAGAGGAATCGGAGGAATAAGGAGGCACTGATCAGACGCTCACTGATGTCAGGGCGGCCACGATTACTGCATTCTTGTCTCCATGAGGCAAAAACTTCTTTGAGCTCCCTTGGGAAGACACTGAAATGACAGAAGGTTCAGAGACAGTAAATTTAATGCCAGGGGGTTCAAGCTGTCACACAGCAGTAGCTCAGCATGGCACGAATCGGCCACAGAGCTCAACACACACTCAGTACCGAGTAAAGCCCTCTCGCCCCGTTGAGCCACTGCAGCCCTATTGCCTGTACCAGTCACAGGTCCTTGCCCTTATTCTGCAGAGCTCCCATTAGAAGGGGACTCAGACCACATGGGTGAAGGATCTGAGGGACTCGGATCAGGCCTGGGGTCACTGGCACAGCTGGTGTTTGGAGGGAGGGCAGTGCAAATTCTAATACTCTTGTTCAGGCATTTGGGTCAAATGCCACCATAACGGGCTGTTCCCAACTGGAAACACTGCACAGAATTCAGCCTGGCTTTCCTGGATTCCAGAATTCCCACGGGGCAAACAACTCCGGCTGCAGCAGCCCTTATCACCAGAGAACTTGCTGCCTGTTTCTCCTCAGGCCCTCCCCAGCTCGCCGCTCCCACCTTATCCTGTTCCCATTATTATTCCGCTGGGCGCACCCACGCGCAGCCAGGCTGACAGCAGCTCCCGCCACGCTGGGCCAGTGTTCGGCAGGTCCTTGGGCAGCCTGGCCCTGGGCAGCCCCACAGCCTCCTGTTTACCCACGAGTGGGAAGCAGGGAAGCAGATTAGAGGGGGCTGGCTCCATTTTAGGCCATAAATTACACATTAGCAAAGGACCATTTCAGAGAAGAGTTTCTCAGTTTTGCTGCAGGGAAGAGCTGGGATAAGCAAAACAGTGCGAACAGGATTGTAACAAGCCTGACCTATTCTCTGGGCCTGACTGTCCTGGGGCTGAATTTCACGCAAGGCCGAAAGAAAAGAGCGTCGCACTGCCAGCAACGCTGTCCTGGCCCCACACTAAACAACCCGCTGCCAACACGCTGTCAAGCAGCAGCAGGAACAAAACAGGCGGCTTTAAAATGAGGGAACAGCTAAAGAGACCCAAGGCTGCCAGCCCTTGGACCCTCCTGCTGGAGCCAGTGCTCCCGTCCTGGCCTCTGCTTCCCAGGCTGTAGAGGCTCACTTGCAAGGACACCAGGCTCTTGCTCTTACCCGGTGCATTATGAGTAACACCAGCCAATTTCTTTAGCTGGATAAGCCCTCCTCTGTCTTTGGCTTGTTCCAAACAACTGGACAAAGTCCTTTTACTCCACAGTATTTGCCCAGAAATACTAGAATGCTTTGAGCAGTTTAAGGCTTGAATGATCTGGACAGGTTGCACTGTTACTGAAAAGTAAACCCCGGAAAATTATGCACTGGGTGCCATGAAGGCCTGTTCACTATCGCAGGCCGAGCGACTATAAAAGTTTAATTGTGTAACAGCAGATAGAATTCAGTTACTGGCTTTATGTGACAAACGGGTCCATAATTCATTACCCAACTTTCCAGTAACGAGCTTCCACAAGCTGAAATTCTGCTTACACTGAAACTCTCCAGATGTCCAAATTATGTCATAATTATAACAATTTTCAGTTATTGTAAACCTCTTCCCGCTCTCTGACTCTCCAGTAGATGAGCGTGCCCACTCGGGCTCTCTATTTAAAGCAAGATCATTAGCCATCAGGATACCTTGGCCAATCCCACACACATCATCAGCCCAATTAATCCCCAAGAACCGCTGAGCACAACGGACGGCAAGAGAAACACTCGCAGAGCAGCAGCTCCGTTGTTTTGGCCTTTTCCTAAGGGAAGAGAGCGACAGAGAAAGTTTCCATGCGTTCTTGACTTTCCTCGGGTCACTTTTCAAGCCTATTTTTAGATTGACCTTTTAGTTCTGTTTTGGTTATTTTTAGGAGGAAACTAATTCAAACAATTATAACCCAATGTTGACTAAAAACAGTGAAAATCTCCTGGGAAGGCAGGTAAGTGCAATTCCTGAGTCAGAGAATTATTAATTGGCCCAAGATAGGTATAGGCTACTTGCAGAGAAATCTGCCCTTTTTGTTATTTGTGGTAGTTTGACTGCTTGTTTTCTCCCTGAGCAATTCCCTTCCTTCCTGAGCTTCCAGGAGGGTACACTGGATATCCTAGATTACACACAGCAATACAGCAGCTGCAGTGAGAAAGAGAAGTCTTTATCATCAAAGACTTCCTCTAAAATATTCTAAGTTGATGTTTTGCAACAATTATGTTGTTACAAAATACATGAATAGAAACTAAGCTCAGAGTTTTAAGCAGAAAGACTACAAGCCTAGCATTTTTATTCCTCAAAAGGGGGCCACAAGCCCATTTCTTCCCTTTCAGGTTATCTTTGAAGGCACCATCTGAAGCAGACCTTGGACTCCTGGCTCCCAGTCCCACGTTGGCAAGAGACAACATCGTGAGCACAACCAGGCCTGACAGCCGCCTTGGCAACAGGAAGAGGTAACTACCTGAGTCCAGTTTATTTGGCTTCCTCAAGCGTATCCTAGCTAATGGCAAGAACCTTTATGCACCCTCCGAAAAGGAACAACTGGGAACTGCCTCAGGCTGCACAGCAGACCCTGTGCCAGAGGGACAGCGAAGTCCCCATTCTGCCCCTGCAAAGTGCCCCGCAGGCTGGGAACAGGAGTTTAGCCCAGAGCAGGGCACACTGCACAACCCCGCTGCACGGCCCTGCTGCACAGCTCTGCTGCACAGCCCCACTGCACAACCCTGCTGCACGGCCCCGCTGCACCACCCCACTGCACAGCTCTGCTGCACCGCCCTGCGCTCTGTTGCTCCTGCAGTGGCTGAAGGCACGTGGAGGGGAGTGGCAGCTGCAGGATACTGACCAGTAGGAGTTGATGATTTTGCAGAACGCCAGCTCGCAGCACATTTTCAGGTTGCTCTGATGTTCAGGAAGGTCTGAGGATGAACACTTACTGGGATCCACCTCACAGTTTTCATCTGATTCATACAGAGCCTTGATAAACTCCCCTGTAAAAGAGAGAGTCAGTGATGGATTTTGGAGACACTAGAGAGGCACTCTACAAGCACGATGGTCTGTGAGCCCGGGTGCACGAGGAGCTAGCCCAGCCCGACACACCGAAGGAGCCAAGCTGGGAGTATCAAAGTGCCGGGAAGTGGCTCCCAAAGTCGCACAGCTCTGAAGCCCTGCAGAAAGGCACCCAGACCTGTGATGAGCAAGTTTTATCCCTCTTGTCCAGCTGGCAGCTCCCTCTACATGGCTGTGGGCAATTCCATCAGAATTACTGTGCCAAAAGACTGCTCTTCTCAGCCTGCCTTGCTCCCCCCAGATTATACCCATTTCAGAAACATTCCCTTGGGCTACTCCAGCAGAAAGTATGTTGGCAAGTTGTGTAATTATTTGTAAGATGTCCTGCTATGGCAGACTCTGCCTATTACACCACTCTGACACTGATGAGCCAATGTGATTCACAGGAGAAATAGTTAATTAAAGGAAAGGAACAATTCTCTTGGTTTATTTTGAGCTGAGCATCACACAAAATTGGCTTAAAATATTTCTCCAAGTCTCCATGCACTCCTGTTTGCTGGCTGGCTGTTCCTCGCCCGCCCAGAGCGGCAGAGCAGCAGTCCTGCATTGCAGCGTCCCACCACACATCGCTGGTGCCTGGATTCCCATGGGAATTAGCAGGTAGGATCCAGCTGCTTCTGCGAGTGCTGGGGGACACGGCCAGGCTGCTGGGTGAGGGTGGACAGGGCCCCTCAGGAAGGTGCCCAGAGCGGCTGTGCTCTGTGCCCAGAGGGCCGTGCTGCTTCCCGGGCCGCACTGGGACCTGCAGCTCTGGGAAGGTTTCCGTCTGTTGTCTCCAAGTTCCATGGGTTTGTTTCTCCATCTCTGCTCTCCTGCTTCTGCCCACTGCAGCCTATCTGTGTTTCTCCCCTTCTGTTGCCCAAACAGATATAATTCAGTACCGCAGAGCCCGTCCAACGTGTCAGCAGCTCCGACAGGGAGTTTGGGAGCCCACCTGCTGCCCGCTCTTACATCCTGCCCTACTGCTGGAGCTGCATGGTTTAAAGGAAAGCACCAGGCTGCATTGGGCTGCCTTGTGACAGAAAGATGAATCATTTCACTGATAAAAGGTCTACACAGAATCCACGCCCCTAACAGCAAGTAGGAGCGCAGGCTCCTCCTACACTGGATGCAACCACTGTGGCAGTATTTGCATTGAGCCCTTGGAGAAGAATATTATGAAATTTTCTTCTTTCATTAATCTCTCGGGTTTTTAGAAATTCAAGGTGGTAATCTAGTTACAGACTTGCCTTCAAACAGAAGGCATTACAAAGCAGAAACACATAATACCCCTTTTCCTCATATTGCAGGGTCCATTGGCTTGACTGACTCAATGATCTCCCATTCCTCAATTTCATTATTATTGTTATACTAATATTTACCTTTTTCTTTTTTTGCGTTCCTTCCTAAAATTACACAAATCCATTAGAAGACATCCAACGTACTGAAAAATTAACAGCTTGATAGAGATGCAGCTCATCCTGCTGCGAGGATGCGCAGCCAGTCCAGCTGCCCTTGGACGTGATGCCTCAGAGAGCTCCCCCCAGCCCATCTTGCCTGGGCTCTGCAGCAATTCCTTCCTGACCTACCCCAAAGCAGACACTAATTATTTTTGTTTGCATCAGAAGAAATATTTGTGGAGCCCTGAGCATAGCCAGCCCTTCAGCAAAACAGGAGGGTTCCTGATGTGAGCTGGGAAGCAGCTCTCATCACTGCAATCTGGGAGATTCCATCTGACTCGATAGTGCTGCGAGTAACCAAGGGGGGAAGGGCCTGCGCGCGGGGTGCGCAGGGGAGGGGTTCAGCCGGGCCCGGTCACACTGCCAGCTTGGCGGACAGCAGAACGCCTTCAAATGCCACTTTGTCACCCCTGGAAGCAGAAGAGCTAATGGGGCAGCGCCCCTCGCCCGGGCCTCGCTGCTGCCCCAGCGCTGCCTGCTGCTCCCTGCGCGTGCGGCCTGCGCCTTCCTGGCTCCTTCCAGGACACCTGCACTTCATCCCACGCAAACTGCTGCCGTCTTCAGGTTCCTGTGAGCGGCCCCAGAAACCCTCAGTGGGGTCAGAGCTGGTGCCTCTGGCGCAGCGACGGCCACCAGGGCTCTGCTGAGGGCTCTCCTGCCGTGCTGAACACAGGGAAAGCTGCAGCCTTTATCACCCATCCTCAAAGGGCAGTGGTGGGAAGGGGCCCCAGAGATCATCTAGTCCGAGCTCCCGCTCAAGCAGGGCCACCTAGAGCACATAGCCAAGAACCGTATTCTGTGGGTGAGACTTGCCCAGTGTCTGTACGTACCTAAGGCATCTTGCAAGTACTTCTGTCCCACCAACTTCAGGTATTCTTCGATTGCTTTGGTGGCCAGTGTATTCTCCCTGAAAATGAGATGCTCATTCTCACCACAGCGATCAACTTCAGACATCATCAGGTCAGTCAAGAAATCCTGGAAAGCAAAGTCCATGGTGGGTCAGCATGTACTGACAGCCGCTTCATGCGGCGCAGCAGAGCATGCACCCCTTCTCCAGAGAGGTCCCAACAGGAAACACGGGTGCTGCTAGTGACCCTCGCTGTGCATACTGCATTACACGACTACCAGCCTGACTTTGCTTCTCACAGAGAAATAAGCAGATAAATGAATGTCCAGAAAGTCACAGCTTTTGCACTCTAAATACGTTATTCATTCCAGTTGTGCACTACATGAGCACCTGCACCCATCACAGGTCGCATCTCAGCCTCCATCTACACTTTGTGGCCAGGCTCCATCCACTGTTAAGTGGCTGCATTTGGTATCTAACTGCACTGGTTGTGAATCAGCCTCATATTTCTATGTCATGAGCTGCGCCCCACAGTTAATGCCTGAGAATCAAGGCAGTAACATGCATCATGATGCTCTAATGTCTCATTTACTTAGCATATGTGAAAATAAACAGTGCTGCTACAGTTCCATTTTGGGCACATTTTTGGAGTGAAATGCATGGAATCAAATACCATGCCATTTTTTCATCATCTGTGCTGCACAGTAACGGAGCTGGTAAGTAGGAGCAAAATGCACAGTGACAGCTGCCCTGTGCCTCGATTCAGGCTCTTTGACTCGTAAATTTTAATATAAAAACCTCAGTTAGGACAGAGCTCCATGTCTGCCTCGGTGAGGGTGCTACCTGAGCGGAGGGCCGTGCGTCCTGATTCACCCCAGGCATTCTGCTGGAAGTGCCCCGTGTGCTGTCGTGTTTACTGTGACGTAGCTCGCATTCATACAGGACCTTGCAGTTTTCTAACGCTGCAGTTCCTGTTCTCTGCCTCACGGGAAAGATCAAGTATGAACCTGCGCTCGGCTCAGAGCTGATCCTGAGACATCGACTCCTCCCGCTCGGCACCACTCACCTGGATGGCAGAGGAAGCCGGGATGCTGCTACTGTGTCAATGATGCACATTATAGCTCTGACTGCTTCTTCACGCCAGAAACAGATTTCAGTTTACTTATATAACCACAGGCACTGTTTTTAAACTGCCTTCCTCTAAAACAAAATAATCAGCTCGGTAATAACCCTTAATGAAGGGTTAGCTCGTTATTTGTTGTGACTGCCCCACACGTAAGGAATTGGGGGCGCAGACGGAGGAAGTGTCCAGGATAGCAGCGCTGGGCTCCCCGGGCAGATGCGGCCATGAGCCCAGGGCTGCCACCTTGGCACTCTGCGAGGCGCTTGGTTCTCGTCGGGACACCCATTCACACAAGGAACGACTGTGCTGGGAGCACAGCACGTGCTCAGTCCCAAGAGTGACCTGCAAACAGAGCCTCCTCCTGGCCCATTCCTGCCCACACCACTCACGGCCGAAGCCCTTCAGCTCCTGCCTCTCTTCCAGACAAAGGAAGATGCCGGCTGCAGTCATGTCTGTTTTACATCTAGAAAAGGGAGGGTGAATCTGTGTGTGGTACCAGGCAGTCCTGTTCACCCCACGAAGAGTGGCAGCAGTAACCCAGCTTACCGACCAGCTAGACTGGTGGCCTGCTCTGCTTCTCTTCGTTAGCAAGATTAAACATTTTACTGGCGCAGGAAGGAAGCTCTATGCAGTACTGCATATAGTGCAGTGGGTATATGCAGCACTGCGGCACGTGGTGGGAACGTGCAGAGCGGGGCCTGGGGACGCAGCGCCCGGCCAGGCTCCCTGTGCCACAAAGGGTCTGGGAGGAGCCTCTGAACCCAAGGGAGAAGAGGACTCTGCCAGGCTCGTGAAGCCACCCTGGGGACGGGCACAGGGCGGCTCTTGCCCGGCTACCTTCGCAATGGCCGATGAAGCCCAGGGCTGCCTGCTGCCCTCGGGCCAGGCGCCCTGTCCTCACGGCCTGGCCCTGCACTGGGCTGAGGCTCGGCCCTTCCCTGAGCTCCCCAGCCCCACGGCAGGAGCACAGCAGGGCCCTCATGGCGCTGCCACGTCCCAGACATCTCCCTGTCACTGTCCATTTCCACAGCCGGGTGATCCGCTCCCTTGGGGCCTCCAAGCCTGCAGCCCTCTGACCACATTGCAAAGGCAGGAGCCCCTGGGCACCAAAGTCAGGGCCTCCCCGCTACTGTTCGCTCTGATTTTGCCTCTTCTCCCAGCCAAGCTGGAAGGCAGCTCTAAAGTCCTGTTCACCCCGCTCAGCCGCTACCCGGCTGCTCCGTCTTCACCTGCCGGGTCTCTCCAGGGCTCGTTGCGCTTCCAGGCTGCGCTCGGGCTGACACAAGGTGCTGAGTCTCAATTAGCAGACGCTGACCTTGGCTTTGCTCAAGTCTCTCTCCTGTCACTTCCCCAACACACTAATTATCTCCACGACACAGAGGCTGAGAGCTCCTCTGGGCCAAGCGGCTGCTTGTCAGAGGGGCCACCGAGCTCAGGTCACTGGCAGCGTGGCTGGGACATGGCCCCACCGGTGCCGGGCAGGACATGGGTGCAAGTTTCAATGCAGAAACAAACTGAGAGCCAGCCCCGAGCTGCTGAAGCGCAGGTGACCAGCTCTGGCCATTTTTCCCATCTTCTTCACCGTTTTGATGGTTTTATCTTATCTACAAAGTCTATCAGAATTCAGAATGAGGCAAATACCCATTTGTGTGTGACCCACCAGGAAGCCAGATGAGATCCCTCTGCAATCCCAGTGGTGGCTGCTCTCCCATCGGGCTGTCTGTGGTGACCTGGTCCCCAGAGGGAAGCGGCGCCTGCAGCAGAGCCCACAGGGCTCCCCGGCAAGCGCCGTTCCCCCCAGCACGGTGAGGCCGAGGTCACGCGGCACCTCCTGGGACTCCCCGCGATTCCCGTCTCGGGGCCGGGGTCCAGCTCCCGCCTCGGCACCAGGTGATCAAGCCACATCCGCCCACCCCGCACGCCGGGGTCTGCGCCTTGGCCACGCTGGCAGCAGCGCCCGCGAGACGCAAACCCAGTGCAAACACCCGCCGAATGCCTCCGGGGGCCTCACTCACCCACATACAAGGCTCTGAGTAAAATGCAATAACTAAAGCCAATAAAACTCCTTGTTTCTGAGCAGCAGAGATCAGCAGGGGGTTGTTTTTAGTTAGGGCCCCTGGCAATGTAAGAAAATAAGATGCTTTATTTCATTATATCACAGTCGAGAGGGGAAGGAGAAGGTCTACAATAAAACTTAAAGGGGGTAGCAGAGTTCTTCAGGGTTGTTCTATGTTTATTTTAATGATATTTGCTCAGGCCTGGACACAGCTTAACCTGTGCAAGTTCTACAGCTGCACCCATGCTAACAGAAAAGAACATGTCATAAATAAACAAACGCAGGGCATGGCCACAGGAGACAGCGCCGGCTTCCGGGCCCCTTCCAACGCCCCAGGCGTGAGCTCAGGGCAGCAGGGCCTCCCAGGGCACCTGGCGGCCCCGGCACGTTCCCGAGCTGTGGGCGTTAGGAGGCCGGGAGCAGGTCGGGAGCCGGTTAACGGCTCCGCCCCGCAGCTCCTGCGGTGCCCGGCCCCCCTGCAGCTCCTGCGGTGCCCGGCCCGCACAGCGCAGCCGCTGGCAGCTCCGCACACGGCCCTGCCTCCCCAACGCGCTCCCCTCGGACCCAGTTTGTTGTTCCTCACATCACAACCAACTGACGGGCGGATTGACTTGGAAATAACGTTCTCCACATCGCAAGCCTGATTAATAGGATTGACTTAACCATAAGAGGATTGAATTGATAAAGATAATAAGATTACTGTGTATTTCAAAGACTAGCCCAGAGTCCAGCAGGGCCCTTTATGCAGAGGTGAAAAGACATTCTCAAGAGCCGAGAGGGCTGCAGATGAGGTGGGGATGAGTGTCAGGGACCACGTTCACAGCGGTGCTCAGCAGCAAGGGACATGCAGGTGCTGAGAGGAGGGAACCCAGGGGATCCCAAGTCCTTGGCGTTTGCCCACCACGCAGCCCTGCCATGCCAGCACTGTGCATTTTTCTGCTGGGAAACCCCAGCGACGCTGCCTGCTTGGAGACCACCGTGGTCTCGGTCTCCTTGGGAGAAGGAGCTGGGGCAGCAAGGAGAGGGTTAACACAAGGGCTCTACAACAGCGCCCACTGTTACCTCTGGGACGAGGGGCAGAGGGGCTTTCTGTGTTCATGAAACCCCCCAGAAACACAATTAGCTCAACTATAGCAGCTATAAGATACTGTCAGAAAGTCTCTGCGGGCAAAACGAGCCAGCTGCCCCCAGGCCTGCAGCCACGCAGCACCCCGCATTGCTGCTCCCAGCATGGGCAGACCAGGCCACTTCCCGAGCCAGGACCGTGTCCTCACGGCACCCCGGCCGCCCTCTGCGCGCCCTGCCCAGCGCCCAGCTCCATGGCCCACGCGCTGCCCTGCCCCGTGCTGGGGAGCGGGGCCCGCGGCGCCTCGCACGGGGCAAGCGCATCCATCTGCTTCAGAGGAGCCAATCCCCGCAGCACAAACAAATCAGGACACATGTTTATCCTTTGCTCCACTCACAATGCCATAAATATTTATTTCAAGCAAGCAGCCGCATGGAGCAAGCCCTGTCAGCTACTGGATTTGATCTACCAACTGCTCGGACACCAAAGTTTTCACACACCTACGGTCATCAGCTGAGCTCTGGACGCTGAAAGGTAGCCCAAGAGCAAGGCTAGATGAGGGAAAAACTGGGAAAGCAGTAAGGTGGCCACTAGGCCGACTTTGGGAAGCAGGCACCCACCATCACATCCCACTGGGCACACGGAGCGTCCCCCAGCACTGCAGCAACTCCAGGCTCCCCGCACACGCTCCGGATGGTGACCTGGCAGCTGCCGCACACGCACCACAGCGCCCACGGCAGCGCTGCGCCCTGCGCCTCGCACGGCACGCCTGCAGCGAAGACACGAAGCCCTGACAGGCCTCAGGCAGCCCCTGTCCCAGGCCCTGCGCCTGCTCCAGCTGGATTTCAGGAGCTCTGGGCTGCTCGGAGACAGCTGGACATGGTCACAGGCGCATGGGCACTGTGGAGCGGCGTGGACAGCAGCTCCACCAGCTCCACAAGCAGCCCGGCCACGTGCAGACGGAAGGGGAACGAATCAAACCGCTTCTGTGCGGAGCAGCAAGGACGAAGGGGAGGTTGTGTGGCAGGAGCTGCTGCGGGCAGGGCAGGGTGGCATTGTGCCCCCCGGCACGCGCCGCTCCTTCCACCTCCCCGCAGCCTTGCTCCTTTCCCTGCTTGTCTGGCTCTCGCACAGGGAGGCATCACCCCGCTCCCCCGCTCCAGCAGTTCCTGCTGCTCTGGCACTCGCCGAGCCCTGTGCTGGCGCTGATGGCGGATGACAGCCAGCAAAAGCAGAGGCTTCATTTTAGGGGGGATATTTATCAAGCCTGTTTACTGTTTGCCACATCCCCTGTGTAGAGTGTCTGAGATCTCGCCACGGATGCAGACACATGTCTAGAAACCTGCTTGCTGCCTCCTGCACCTCCCAGGCCTGGTGAGAACAGAAAGGCAGAGCAGCAACAGCAGCTCAGACGAGCACGCACACGAGACCAGGGTGACACTCAGAGCCAGCGCACTGGAGCCGCGCTCGTCACGGCGGGGCTCTGTATCACATCTGCACTCCAGCAGGAGCACGGGCACCAGTGCAGCCCCCATGCAGGGCTGCGCCGTGGCCACTGACAGGGCCAGCAGCTGGAGGCCGAGCCAAGGTGCTCCCTGTCACACATGCACCGCTGGGAGCTGCGCACAGGCCACTCTGCACCCGCGCAGGCAGTGGCCACGGGCACGAGGCTGGCCCTGCCGGTGGCACCTGCAGCCAGGGCATGGCTTTGGCAGGGCTATTTTCACCTCCTCCGGGATGGCAGATTCCCAGCCTCGCAATCCGCTCAGGAGCTTCGCCTGCCTTGAACTAGATAAGGAGGCCAAGTCCCCTCTCTGTTTGACAGATGGTCATTAAGTCTAATCCACGAAGCAGCCGTGTGGGGAGCGAGGGGAAGGAAGGGCTCGCCGTGCCCATCGCGTGAGGAGCCCACATCTCCCCAGTGCCAACGTCCTGGTTATCCTGCTCGTGCCCAGCCCCGCGGTCGCCACAGCCGCGGCTGCAGGAAGGAGCTCAGTGCAAACAGCCCCCAGGGGCTCTGCGCTGGCACCCAGGGCGCTGCCCCCAAGGGCTCTGCCCAGCCTGCCCCGGGCCGTGGCCAGGCGCCAGCCCCAGACTCCGCCTCTCCTGGCTGCTCTTCTCCCCAGACCTGCTGGGGCTTGCAACCAAACCAAAGCCGAGTCCACATGCTGACTTCCAACAAGCCGAAACGTTGGACACAGACTTCCTCCACCCTAACGGGACACGGGGCGGCAGAGGGGTCTTACCTTGGCCTTGCCCGTGCTCTGCAGGATGTGAACCAGCGCAGACGCCATCTCCTCCTTGTTCTTCACGCTGAGCGAGGGCTCCAGCACCGAGCACAGCACCATGTAGTTGTTGGTGATGTACTCAGCAAACTCTTTGTACATCTCCATGGGCAGGATGCTCATGCTCTGGTAGCGCGACTTGATGCGGATCATGGGCCCTGGGGATTTGCCCTTCCCGGGGTTGGGGCTGACCACTGGGTACCATTTCTCCACAAACTGCCGGCCCGTGACGGAGCCGACAGGGATGTTCACTTGTCCGATGAAGTTGGTCTTATCTTTCTTTTTCTTCTTGTCAGTCTCTTTGTATAAGTGCACCGTAATATTTTTGAGTGATGGGAGGTTATTAAATTCAAAGTGCTCCCCCCAAAAGACATTATCAGTTTTCAATTTACAGGTAGTTCGTGCATAAAGAACGTCATCCAGGCATAATTCACACAAGTACTTTTTCTTTGCTGGCAGGTCCTTGGCTTCAATAATCCATAACTTCAACATATTCTCTACCCTCCTGCTGTTGTCCTAGAAAAAAAAAAGATACAAAGGAAAAAAAGGTTAAGAGAAAAAACCAAACCTATAAACAACAAAACTGGGGATATGAGTTAATTATTTCGGATGTGCTAAATGAGCAGAGGCTTAATTATACCTTATTTTAAGGAAATACTGGCTCTCAGGAATTTGCATAATAACACTACTTATGTTAATTTTCCAAATATCACCGTGCTCCCCATGTCTGCTGGTGCCAGTTAATGTAAGGAACAAGAAAGATAAATTCCCTCCAAATTATAAATGTACCATTTCCAACTCTCTGCCAAGTGGGCCTCAAATGAAACAGGAAGAAGCCTTCCCAATAATTAATGGCTTTTACAAAACAAAAGCTGCATTACAGGTGCCATTGCTTTCCTCCTCTCTTTTTTTCTGGTATTGCTGCTTTCCTGCAGCACTGGAGTCTATCTCCTTACTATGAAAGATCAGCAATAAAGGGATCCCACTGCACACCCAGGGATCGACTCATCCATGGCTGAAATGCAGCCACCTCCGGCACGGAAAGCAGCATTTGCAAAATCTCACAAGATTTTAGGACTGAAGACCAGAGTATCCATCTAAAACATCAAGAGGAACTGTGGGAAAGACCCAGACACACAGGAGGATCATTAAAATCCAGAAATAGGACCTTGGCTTTGGTATCGTTTTAATGCCGATGTGGCTAAGGATCCTGAGGATGTTTAGAGCCTCCCCAACGACCGTGACCTCATCCTGGAAGAGCATCCAGGGGCAGCTGCCGCAGGAGGGGCTGAACGGCTCAAGCGCTCGCAGCTGATCCCTCGCACGGATTCTGCAGTGACCTGCTTTGTTTGGAAGCCCATCACTGAAATAGCAGCCAGGGTTTATTCTGCCTGCTTCGCTCAGGAGTCCTGATGGGGACATTTTTGCTGGAGATCCACAATGAGGTACTGTCGGGCCAGGAAGCGCACGCAGGAAATTACACAACAGCAGCAAAGGCCCAACAGAAATATCAAACTAGACACAGAGTGTATTGTCTAAGAAGCCAAACAAAGACGCAGAGTTAGCCAGCACTAACAGCACGATCCAAGAGGAGGGCTTACTTCCACAGTAATTCTCACTGCATGTGGCATCTCAAAGGCACATGGACACGGGCACCGCCAAGCCCAGGAGCTCTTGCAGCAGAGGACAGGGTCTCATCACCCAAAGCTGACCAAGCTCTTTCAGATCGTGGCTACCAGGGCTGCTGTAAGGCCGACACAGAGCTCTGGATCCAGCAGCCAAGTCTGGCATGCAGGAATGCACTGGTAGAGGTTCCAGTCCTGGCCATTCCGTTGCACCCTTTCCGATATCAGGGAACCATGTGGCACTGACCTAGCCACAGTCAGCTCAGACACAGAGGGATCTCTTAGCAACCTGCAGGCCTGGATCGAATCTGTGTGCACAGTTAGGCATTTCTGATGCCAGCAATGAATTCATAGGTTCCCATCATTTCCATTTTCCATGATCAGCAGAATCACTTGTTGATTGAGCTCATCAGCTGTGAAATCCTGCAGCTGATTAGCGCTGATCAATCTTTGTTAGCTAACCCCAACGCAGAGAGGAAGAAGCAGCTGTAGACTTTATTTTAGGCTGCATTTAGCCTTAGCGGATCATAAAAACGTGTATTGGATGTCCTGTGTTCTAGTGAAGAGAGGAATTTGTGTCTGTGGTTTCCAGAGGGCCTGATTCTGACGACTCAGCTGCCTCTCAGAGAAGCAAATTCCGTTCCAGAACCAGACTGCCCTGCAGCTCTGCAGAACTCCCTTTGATGCTGCATCCGAGTTTCCCCAACTCGGAAGCAGACAGCGCAAGCACCAGCATCAGGAAAGGGTTTACGTGAACTCCTTATTCAGTATTGTAACTGTGCTGGCAGTTACCAGCCATCTGTCCCAGAGCTTTTGGAAGGTGGAAAATCCTACATAAGTGACAAGTATCATTAGTAAGAGAGCAAGACTGAAGCTTCTTAAGATCTGAACATTTCACAGCAACAGCTGTAAGCAGCATGTGCTGCGAAAAGGGGGGAAGAAATAATTAGCGTTTTGCTGTAAATATAATTGTGGAAGAAAGCAGTACGGAGAAAAGCTGACCCACAATCACACTTAGTAAAAGGACAACATGTCCCTTGCTGCGACTCTGCGCTGGGCTTTAAAAAGTAATAACAAGGAAGCGAACGTGAGCGGAGGCGATGCCTCAAAGCCACTACCTTATTTGGGTGCACGGCACGCCGCAAGTTTTCCATCCATTTATCTCGCTCCGCTGCAGAACGACAGGAGAAGCACTTACTTCCTGATGAAGTCGTCACCTACAGGGAAAGGAACAGGATTATATCTTGACCAGAACATGCAGACTGTGTTTTGGGGGAGCGAGAGAGAGCAGGGAAAAGCACTGGTGGATTCTCCCTGGTCCCTCCTCAGCAAACAGCTTTACCCAAGCATGAAGCAACAGCACCTAAGGCTAACGGAAAGGGAGCAACTCTGCATGCCACAGAATTAATCATGGACGCAAACCCCAATTACTCACTCTCTTTCGCACCAGAAGACAGTAGATTTGGGGCCCCACGCGTGAGACGCTTTCAGTCCCCAAGGTCCACAAGAGAGTGCAAATCCTCAGGTGCGTTTCCGGAGCACGTACGAGCCGTCAGCTCCCGGGGAGTGTGAGCAGCCTCTCCCGGGCTCGGCCCAAGCAGCGGCCCCCAGCTCCCTGCTGTCCATCACACCAGGGAGGCTTCCTCAGCAGCAGCTACTGAGCCAGGGTCTAAAAGGCCAAAATGCTCCAAGGCCCTGCCCAGCCACGACTCTGAACTAGAGGAGGCCTCTCACGTACACATATTCCTCAAGGAAATATCTCCTTTAGGCCGTGCAGGAGAGCTGCTGGACTGTGACTGCAGCACTACCGATTCTGTGCTCCTCTTAAAAACCTCCTTCAGCTGCTCTGACCTTCTTGGTATGCATGGCACTTGGCAATGCCCCGTACGGCTCTTTATGTACCTCACTGTGTGCACATGGACCCGGCTGGTACTTGAACTAACTCCCCTCTGAGTTCCCTTTCCTCCAGTTCCAAGCTGGACCTACCAGTGTGATCCTCCCCATGGCCCAGTGTTTGCTTTTACACACTGTGCATGGGGTTATCGGCTTCTGTGACACACAAACTCCTTTAATTTCACACATCTCCCAGCAGCCTAACCTGTTCTTAAAGCAGAGCTGGCACTCACCAAGGTTTGTCATTAGCTGACCTCAAAGGCAAACTGAACACATCCCCTCCTTTGAACACAGGCATTTTCCAACCAGAGCAAAATGACAAGAGGCCTCTCCTGTCTTTCTGCAGCAAATGCAAGAAACCCTCGAGCCCTCGATGCTCCAGTTCCCTCCTTTGGGCTCAGTGCAGACGCTTCCCTGTCCTTACACGCTTTCATTTTCTGATCTGCAAAACTAAAAATTCTTCTAGGCCCAAGTTAGCTTCTCTTTCTAAGAACAGAAGAATCCATATTGACAGACACGGTTGTATTATCTTTACAGCACTCTCTCAGCCTCAGTGTATTTCCAGCTTCTTCAAAGTTTCCCATTACAAACCCAGTCTGCTTCACATGCTGCTGCAGATGCTCCTGTCAGCCGATACCCTTGAACCGCACAGAGGTCTCTGGGAGCCCAGCGGATGCTGCGAGGCTGCCGGTGCCCGCGGTGATCCCCATGTCCCAGTGATCCTCTGCCTCTAGCCTTGTCTCAGGACACTTCCCAACCCAGCCCTGGGGCCGAGCACAGCCCCACACTCACTGGGAATGACACCCATGGACACCAGGCAGAGCCGCATTCCTTCAGCGGGTGCTGCAACATCCAACAGCCAGTGACAAGGACCACAAAGGTACCAATTAGGCTTTAAGTACAGAGCTCTCACTGAAGCACCAAGGAAGACAAACAGCAAACAAGCAGAGCTCAGCAACTGCCAAATCATTGTCATCTTCTAAGGCCTCAAGACTGCTCAGACAAGAACCTAAAACTTCAGGACTTGAGGCCTGTCCTAGATCTAAGGTATCTAATCCGATTTAGCAAGACCTAGGATCACCTCTGTTCAGGTCCAAAGCACAGAGCCCAGAACTCTCCGGGCACAGCCAGGCCGTGCGGCTGCAGTCACAGCCAGGTTCCATGCCCCGGAGTGGGAAAAACCCACTGAAATTCAAATTAAGGTCCACAAAATTGAATTCCCACTGCCTGCTTAGAAATCAGTCGATAAAGGAGGAACCGGTCAAACACACTTCTCAGTGAGCTGGGCCATGGTTCTCTCTCCTCCAAGGCCATTTTTCTTCTCTTTTATTTTGACAGGAACTCTGTACACGAATGCATTTGAACACTGCTCTCAGACTAGAGAATTAGGCAGCAATCTCTGTAGAAGGGAATAACAACTTGTTCCTCAAAAAAGTTCTCTTTAAGAGAAGTAGTTCTTAGGGGCACACGTTGATCCTACTGAACTCAACAGGACTCATATCCAAATAAATAAGAACAAGATTTAGTCATCTTTCAATTAGATCTGTTAATTAAATGTCACTGCCTTTATTAGCTATCTGTTAAGTAGAATATCTAATATACTTTATTGCTACACATAAGTAAATACATTGGCATTGACTTGCCATGGTAAAATTTATGATTTAATTCCAAATCAATTACCCATTAACTAGTTATTCAGAACCTTAGAACTGTAAGCGCTGCACTTGGTGAGAGCCAGGGAACTCTCCTGGGCCCAAACGGAGACTCTTTATCCAGTTCCAACTGAAGGTGCCATCTAGCATGTGAACTGCAAACTGTCATCTCCCCACACGTGCAGTTGTATTTTGGCCTTGATCTCTGACATGAACATCATATGTAGTAATGATCTCTGTGAGAGATTAGTTAGCTCAATAAAGAGCACATTCTGGTCTCATCAAGTTTTTGGATATGCTGAAATATTGTTAAGGTATAGGATAAACTCAATTAACTGCCAAGACAGCGTCAAAATCCCTCGATCCTCATTCCCATTCCTGCTCCTAGTCACTGGGGCTTCACTAATGGCCACGGCCATTTAGAGCCAGTCCCTTTTACCAGACCGGGCTGCCTATTGTGTATTTAGCAGACGCAGCACAGGCAGTGGCACTAGATAATCCTGCTGACTGTGAGGTCTTTCTCCCAGAAAAAAAGATGACATTAAATATATATTTTTTCAAATACCAATGAAGAAAATGAATAAACAGGGCTTGCCAAGTACTCAGTAAGTCCAGCAAGGCAAGTCTCTTAGAACTAAATAGGCCAAAGCAGCCGGATCACGGTGCCCGCAGGTGTGCACGCGAGCCCCGCGGAGCCGGCCGCCTCCCCGCGAGCCACTGGGGTTTCTCCACTGCAGGTGGCTCCGGCACCTCTCGCTTCCTGCTCCATTTGCTGGGCTGCCAGCAACCCACAGGCCCGTCACATGCCGAGGAACAGCGTGCAGAGCCACCCAGCCCCGCGCAGCCGGAGGGCAGGAACTTGCTAGGCAGCCTCCGCTGCCGGGGCAGCACCGCGAGGAGCAGATAGGTCAGAGCAGCGCAAGGCCCGTGTTGCCCAACGCCAGCACCGCTTCCCTTCTCAACTTCAGGGTGCCAAAGCGCCCGCCCCTCGCTGACCTCTGCGCTGCACAGCCGCCCGCAGCGAGGCTGCGGCACCGTGACGCGCGGCGCTGCGCGGGGCCACCCCACGGCCCCTGCTCAGCCCTCCTGCCCCGCCGCCCAAGGGCGCCGCCAGCCCCCCGCCTCCGCCAGCCCCGCACCAGCGCGCAGCGATTGCGGACGCTGCGCAGAAGGGATTCGGAAAGACCTGCAAACTCATTTCATTTCTGACCTAAATCAGCCTCTGAAAGAGGCTCTCCAGAGACGCAAGTCCAATGCATTAACACAAGATGCCATTTAGCTCTCACCTAAGTCCTTCCCTCCGGAGCTTGCTGATGAGTAACCATCGGTTACAAATCAATGTCCCTTTTGTTTTCTGGCATTCTTCCTTTCCTCCACAGGATTTGCAGAGCAGCAATTAACATGATCTTTTTCTGTATGACTCTTCTTTATCCAGCTCACTTAAAAATAAAATTTGCTTCCTCCTTAGAGATGCATGACTTGTGTAATTCCCTCTCAGTCAACTTTCTGCAAGCACCGTTCACATCCTTTCCCCTGCTCTTGTGTGCTGAACAGAATTGGTAAACAACTCTTATATTATGGATGTCACATCTATTCTCCATCTAGCTTCATTTTATCTTTCTTGAGTGCAATGTAATAGAGGCCATATAATTTACAAAACGGTTCTCCTCCTGACCTGCCGCACTCGCACAATTCTACACGGAATGAACAGCACTGGAAAATTTATAGCTCTGCCCACTTCACAGTTTATGTTTGGAGCTATTTTTTTTTAAAGAATGTTCCAATGTTCCTTTGTCACCTGTTTAAATTTTAAGAAATGAATTTTCATTCATTTCTTTCAAAATGCACGGAGTCCAGTACTGAAAAAAATCTTAATCTCTGCTGTCTGACTGTTCATTGATCCTGATGAGGTCATCTGCATCTAGCACTGCGCATCCAAAACACCTGCATTTTCCTTAGCCCCCTTGGAGCATGATCCAAGATCCAAGCAGGGACACACAGTTTATCTGTTCTTCTCCCTCCAGGTATAAAGAGACTACCTGCTCCTCACAGAAACACAGATATTCACCACCTTATTGCTGCAGGAAAACCATTTCCCCATTCTACCTATGTTCATCCACTATGAAAAGCAATACTCTCTCTTCCATAACGTAGGATAAATAATCATTAAGTGATACTACATGCCCTATTTACATTTTTGGCGCACCTCCACTTCCTGCTAGTAAAGACCTCACGACGTGCCACAGCAGATGATATCCCCACAAAAGTTTAAAAGTCACAGATCTTTCATTTACCCAAACAAGGAGTAAAACTTGGCTTTCCTAGACAAAGTCCTCAATTCTACTTCCACTGACAACAGTAGGATCTCCTTGTGACCATGTAAAACATTGTTGTGAACAGAGAAAACAGATTAGTGCCTTTTCATATCTACATGAACATAAAATACTAATTGATGCTCTACTAAGAGAGCCCTCAGTAGTTCAGCACCTGTGCCAGGAACAAGTGCTGCTAAAATGGCTACAGGGCAAACAGCTCAGAGCTCTGATTTTATGGGCATGCTTCTCCTCATAAACATGAAGTAATTTGCTCCTGTGAAGCGGCCTCCTTGTGCAGCAGTTCAGGGCTGAAACATTTCAGTGGTGCGAGCGTCCAAGATTGGATCCTGCACCCTGCTCCCCAAGCAGCCACGTAACGTGAGGGGCACGGCCACAGCCAGCCAGGAAGGAGCCTTACCTCGAAGCAGTAGTCCTGCCCCAGGATGCTGCTGTGCACCGGCTTGATGACCACCTCCTCCTCCATGCTGAGATCCAGGGCCTCGACGGCGCTGCTGGGGCTGAGCAGGGACTCGTGGGAGCGCGATTCTTTCAGCCTCGGCATTAGATGGGATCTAGAGGAGGAATGTAACGGCATCAGTGGGCAGTTTCCTTCCCAGAGAGCTGATTAAGTCCATCTGTTAGCAACAACTGCAGAATATTCCGGGGAATTTTTTGCCATGAGGTAACAGAGGGCCCGGAATAGCAGGGACTGCTCTATGGGCCATTTATAATTTAGCGAACAGGTTCTATTACGGGCTCTATTTATAGCAGAAAGGTTGTTTTTCTCCCAAACTCTGATGCAGTCTAGACTACCTCAGAGGTTGATACAAGTGTCTCTGCATGGCAGGACATGTCTCTAGACGGATGTAAACCTGCTGCATGACACTCTTCAACACCTCAGGACTACGACTGTATCAGTGGGGCGGGATGTCCCCAACAGCAAGAGATGCGCTCGTCTGCACCTTAGTGGGATCCACGAGCAACAAATTTCACTCACTTTTCAGCACCCAGTCCCAACTGACACAAGAAGTCAACTGAAATTGGGGAGAATCCAACAATGAAACCCAAGAACGCACTAAGTGCAATGCGAAGGAGGCTGCAGCTGCTGCACAGCCCCTTCTCCGTCACGTCACGCACACGTTTGAGCAGGGGTGCAGCCGCCGGGTGCATCAGCATGCGGTAACCGATGAGCTGGGGGCTCACATGCTACGAGCGGTCGTTACGCAGACACCAGGATGGAGGCAGTGTGGAAAATAAGGCCATGATAGCCCTATCGACTGCTCTAAATGCTCTGGAGTCCCACTGGCAGCATTAGCAGCGGGGAGCCCACCGCCAGCGAGCACTACACCATTCCCAGAGACAGCCAATACAATCAATGGAGCTGTAACTCTTAAAGCAAAATCAGAGAGCTCAAGGGGAAAAAAAAAAGAAAAAAAAAAAAAGGCTAGCTAGGTACTCCCACATAAAACACAAAATCATACAATGGCAAAAGAAAAAATAACTTGAGAGCAGGAGCAGAAGAAAGAGCTGCTTTCTCTGCAGTCTGCACAATGAAAAGGCTCCTGCACCAGCCAGCTCTCAAAAGCTGCGGCTCCCGCAGGCCTGACCCGCAAACCCCACGGGCAGCACTTTGTGCTGCTGCTGCACCAGGCCCTGAGCCTGCCCCGCAAGGAGTGTGCCAGCTGCCTCCAGGGCAGGATCTCCGGGGCCAAGATCCGCGAGGCCGAGCTATTCCCGGCGCCCAGCCCCACCACGACGCTCCCAACATCTTCTGACAGATTGCTTTGCCGGCGCGTACCGAGTTTTGTCATTCCCCGGAATAAAGCTAACCAAAACATGGGGCAACGTCAACAGCGCTGGCAAAGTTTATAGCTTCCAGTCAACCGCATGCCAAGCAGCACCCAGGAAAGAGTCCAAGTAGAGCGGAAGACGAGCGGCACTGAAAGACAGGCAGGTGCCTCTCCAGCCTTCCACGAGGACTCGCGCCATCGGCAGCCCCCGCGGCGGTGACGGAGCAGCCGGCAGCTGGCTGGGCCAGCCGGGCGCAACGGGCAGCGCTCACCCGAGGGCTCAGGGCAGGGCCCGAGGCGGCAGGCGCTGCCCAAGGGCCGAGGGGCAGCTCAGCCACGGGGCTGCTCCTGCGGCCGCCGAGGCTCCCGGCCGGGCCGCTCTGCTCGTGCCTCTCGACACGTCTGCGGGACGGGCCGGGACCTCGCGGGCCCTTCCTGAGGGGCAGCCCCTCGACAGGTGAATCCTCACATTAACACAGACATTAACACAGACACGGACGGGACTGGAGCTGCCGCTGGAAGCTAAAGGCTCTGGAGCCCATTAGCGATTCTCGAAGCTGCCCACTCACCCCGTATCTGCTGGGGATAAATTGATCTTTAGGAACTAAGCACAGTCATTTCCCAGTACTTTGTGGCAATTTAACACTATTTTCAAAGAAGAGGGGTCCATGTCCTTTTTCTCTGAATGATACTGTAAATTAACTCTAATACAGATCAAGTTGCCCCTGGATGCTGAGCACAGTACCAAAAAGTATCCAGCAGGACAGAAACTGCCATTACAGACTGTTCAGCTCCCCCTGACAAACTAGGAATTAAGGCATTTGTGGTACATGTTATTTCTGTGATTTACAGAGGAAATTAGAAAGCCAAGCGATCAAGTTGGGGCTCGCGTCCCCATGCAGGCACCGACCCCTGGGACCCAAACGCCCGCTCAGGAGCCACACACAGGAGCCCACGTCTGCTCGCCAACCCGCACCACGGCTCCACAGCAAGCAGGGTTTGCCCAAGATCAAAACAAGTCCTTTTCTCGTCTGAAATTCCTGCAGCTGCAAGGCCACGGGCAGGAATGCACATGTGTAACACCAAGAATTAACAGGGTGAGATTCTCAGGACATAATAATGAACAAATTCCCCAAAATACAGCTTTACATCCCTCCACAATCTGGCACCTCTGGGAACCCCACAGCTAATGGGATTTGCCGGAGGTGAGGCTATTTGCCAGACTCTTTAGTGAGCAGGATGGACTCCCATGATGTCCTCCACCCCTCAAGGGCTGATCAAATACAATGCGAGTCAGCAACAATAAAATCCTTTCCCGGATGCCATGTTATACAGGGTGGGTGATGTGGGTCTCAATCCAGCCTTAAAAGCCTGGCAACCTGCCTGTGCACCAAGAGCTAAATGGGGAGGCACCACCGCTCAGCAGCTCTTGTTTGAAATGCTCACGGAGGGGCCGGGAGCGCCGGGGTGGTCGCATCCTGCCTGGCGCTGCCAACGCTGCCCTCGGAAGCCCGGCCACTCCAGAGCGCTCCGCCAGCCGCAGGACGCTCCCGAGCCAGACGGGGCTGCTATGGATCACCAGGCTTCGAAGGACACGCTATCCCTTCGTTTTAATACCCATGGCGAGAGGAGAAAAACATTTCTCATGTCCTCTAGTAACGTGACATCTGCAGCAGAAATCCATTTACTGGAAGATGTTTGCAAGCCCCTGTCACAGTTCCCATAAACTTCCTTTTATATTAACAGTAAAAAAAATTACGCTGCTAAT
This sequence comes from Rhynchotus rufescens, assembly GCA_032273925.1. Taxonomy (NCBI): domain Eukaryota; kingdom Metazoa; phylum Chordata; class Aves; order Tinamiformes; family Tinamidae; genus Rhynchotus; species Rhynchotus rufescens. The sequence continues at coordinate 2,298 of JAVCKT010026762.1, read as the reverse complement.
GCCATAAACTGCTTCCCTGACGCAGAGGGCAAGGACACTGCTCTCATGGAGGACACTCAGCCTCTGTCACGCCGGGGAGAGGGAACACAAGTCCCCAACACGTACGCGGAGCTGAAGCGCCGGCAGCAACGACGCCTCCAATGTCCCAGACCGCAAGAGAGCTGGAGGGCTTCGTCCAAAGGCAGCTCAAGGGAGAGGGCTGGCCATGGAGAACAACATGCCAAACCCTCCTGGGATGGAGGGCTGCAGAAATAACAAGCGCACCACGCGGCGGGGGCATCCCCCAGCGCCCAGGCAGGAGCCTCCGCTCGCACAGGTGACGCTGCAGCAGCATCTGGGACTCCTGCTCCTCTGATGGTCACCCCAGAGCCGCTGAACTGAGCGCCCCAATGGCCAAACTCACCTTAAATGTCACTCACTTGCTGCAGATACGCACTTCCAAGGTTACAGCTGTTTCTTTCCATGTCCCTGCCATCAGTTATTAAAATACAGCACATAAATCAAGGCAGAGGGACAAGCCCTCCTCTGCTGCTGGGATTTCGATTTCAGGGCTGGTTTTCTCTCAGTGTGGACAGCAATTGTCCATCTGCAGTCTTGGCACCGCACACCAGCCAGAGGGATGAGGGGGCATTTGGGCTCAGTTCTTTCAAGAATAATAAAGATGTCTTGCTGAGACTGCAAGGAAGGCAAATATTCAGGCCCCGTCTATGTGGATTTTTTTCTGGAATTGGCTTTGTGCCTTGAGCTCATCTGCACTTACCCCAGAACTGCTGTCTGGAGAAGAGAAGCCCTCAAAGGGGCAATGCTGACCTGTAACCTCTTGTAATCCGCTCCTATTTTGGAGTCTCGCCCGCTCTAAACTACCTGTCTGCTGCCTTCTCTGGCTGTACGACGACCACTTTCCTAATGTGGCTGACAATCCGAGGTCTACGCTCCCTATCCCACAGGCAGTCCCAGAGGGATCTACTCTGCTAAATCAGACTCAACCTGTGACTCTTCCTGCTCAGGAAACACAGTAAATGTGTTTTACCAAGGGCTAACACATCTCTTCCCTGACCCAACCACAACAGAGGTCTTTAAGGCAACTCTGGCACTCCTCACTTTGGCTTGGCCCCAAGACCCCAAAGCACTGGCATAGCCTGTGAGGGTCATGGGCAGCCTAGAGAGAATTTAATTCTGACCGTCTCCAGCCTAGGGATTAGGACTTGTTAAGCCAGAGCAAAATGGACAACTCCAGGAAACCCATTTTCACCATCAGGTGAGAGAAGGATTTCAACAGCCTCACAAGGTAATAACCGAACCCAACGCCACCTGCTCCAAATTTCACAAGAGACAGCAGAGATGGGGGCTGGGAGGCCCTGCAAATTCCAACCTGGCCCACCTGGGACTTGGGAGACTCCCTGTAGCCCCTACCGAAGCCAGGACCTGTCCTTGGCAATGAGCCCCAGCTGCTCCTCGGCCACGTTCCCTTGGCAGCGCCTGTGAAGCAGCTTCTCCTGGAGCTGGTATCACAGGCTTCCACAGCGCTGCCCAGCTCCGCCGGCTCCCACTAACCTGTCCACCACCCACACCCCTCCAGCCACCCCGGCGGCCCGACCGGCGAGCGTTCTGCTGGCGCTGAACAAGCAACGTTACGGGAATAAACGGGAGAAACCGCTCAGTGCAACTCATGGACCTCCAGAGGAGAAAACGCTTTTCTTCCTGTTTGGCAGGACATGCGGGTGAAGTCCACGCGCACGATAAACACGTCCTCTGCTACAGCCACGTCCACCCAGGTTCTGTCGGGGCGTTTTCCGAGCCCACCTGCCGGGAGAGGTGGGCACGTCTGCAGCCTCATGCCGGGCGCCTTCCTGCCTGCACCACCCACAGTGAGGCAGGGGCAGGACGTGCCCAACCCTGGGCACCTGGGGGACAGGACCACTCTGCGCCCCCCACCGCCAGAAACCCCCGCGGTGCCCCGGCGAAGGCGGCCCCTGCAAACCTGCCGTCCCCGGGGCCCAGGGACGGCGACGCCACTGGCACCGCTGCGTGCCCCATGCCGAGCGCAGCGCCGGGGGCAGGAGGCAGTGGGGAGGCAGCGGCGGCCTTCCCGTTTACCGGGGACGCTTGATCGCGAACGCTTCTTACCGTGAGTCGGGAGGCGGAACGGGCACAAGAGGGGCAAAGCGCGCGGGGCCCTCGCCCTGCGGCGGTCCCGGCCAGGCTCTGCTCCGGATTAGCGGCCGCCGCGCGCGTGGCGGCGGCCCCGGCGCCCCCCAGCGCCCCGCTCCCCCCGGGCCGGGCCGCGGCCGCCGCGCT